>JAOTQJ010014758.1:0-17531 GCA_025642045.1 Solanum sejunctum | reverse complement strand
CACTGTCTATCTACTTTAAAGTATGTTAAAGGTAGAAATCCCTTATGATATGTATATAAAGAGCATAATTACAGGTTGGTTCTCCCGAGCCTCATCGGCAGCGGGTGCTAGTCTGCCCTATCGGGACTTGGGGCGTGACAGGAACTACAAGGGATTTTACAGCATTTGGTCCGTTCTACGGATTGTAAAAATGATTCGTGATCTTGAAGCCTGAAATAATAATTTTTGGATTGTGGTCTACAAACGATAGTACGGTTCGTACATTCTTTCATAACCCATAAACAAATATTTATAGCTTGGTCTGGCCAATTTAACGAAGGGCTTTTTGGTAAATTTTTATACATTTATTCCTAAACTACATAGTTTTAAACCTATGTGATCACTAAAATATGCCTATACTACCCCTTTACCTTTCATTCGTAAACCATTCAATCAAAATAGTTTAACGTCTCAAGTTTCTTCTTGCTCAAGTTCAAGAGAAGACCAAACCTAGAGTTTCAAGTTCTTCTTTTCAAATCAAAGCTCTTCCATAGATTTTCCACTAACGTATGTAGGTTTCATCCATGGGTTCCTTTCACACATGGAGACCCAAATCATTTTCTAATTCATTCCTTACTTCCATGTATGCAATTTTTCATGAGTTTGTGTTATGATTCCAAATGTTTATATTATGAATTTGTTGATATTAGTTAGCCTATATTATTATGAAATAATATTTAATTTCATGGGAAGGATGTTAGGTCTTGAATTCTTATATTATGAAAGTTAGGGTTTTAGAGATATTTCATGGGTTTCTTAAATTTAGGGACCATGAAGATTATGATATGGATTTTTTAAATTGATGAATCCTACTACTCTTATACATGAATAGCTAATAATTATCATGATTCAATGACTTTCTATGATTTTTTCTGATGAAATTTTGGGTTATGAAGTTAACGGAGGGTTGCTTGACTTTACTTAAATTCATACTTCCTTCGTTATTAATTTATATCTATATATTAAAAGCATGAATGTCCATATATATAATCAACCATAGAATCTGTTACTTTTACAGTCAATTCTGTTTTACATCATTAGCTGCAACCAACTTGAAAAATATATTTGTTCCATTTTTATCTTAAAACAATAATCTGTCATAATGAACCTTACATCACAATTTGATCCATACTTGCTCTTCTTTCGTAAGTCATATAAAATTACATCAATATACTGTAAAATATAGATCAAAATTAATAAATCATAAATAAATATTAAAGTCATATTAAGTAGAACATGATATAATATGAAAACTAATCGCATTTGTCCATTATTATTCAAAATGTGTCAAATTATAGAACCATTCATTCTCTTTAATCAAAGTAATGCTCAAATATGTGGAGGCTTAATCTCCTAAGCAGCAACTAGGCAAGGATATTTTCTTCCGAACAATACAAAAAAAATAAACAAGTTAGCTATACAATAAATGGACCTCTTCTTTGAAAGTCTTTTATAGGGTCAAGTTGTGAATGATCTGATCAAATTGGTGTCAACTTCTATACTAATTTCAGTAGAAAAAAGGTGCTTCATCTAAAAAAATTTACATGACACAGAATCAGTAGCACCAGAATCAAACTCCTGCAAATATGGCGATTTAACAAGCTTTCCTGGAATTTTCATTCTACTTTGTTATTCAGGTATGACTGATTTTTTTTTAGTTGTATCATCTAATAACTAAGCTAAATTATCAGTTACTTCAAAGTCATCAAATGTTGAAATTGATTTTCTTTTAGTTTTTGTCACATCACCTCAGTCAGGCAATTTATCAAAAATGTAACTCAAATTTGTTTAAAAAAATATTGATTAATTAAATAATATATCTAAAGCATATAAAATGAATTAGTCATGAATAAAATTAAAAATCTACTTTATTATCGCCTCCAACTCCAACTTGAAAGGGGTTTTCACCCTTGTCATATCTGATATGTCAAAATATATTCGCCCTTAGACATAATGTGTTATGTATATTATATTACACATGAATATTAATATGGTGGTAAAATACCTGCATTATAACTATGTACATTGTATTACACATGGATATTCATATGGTGGTAAAATATCTGCGTTATAATTATCTTCATCATTAAATTATCATTAAATTATACAGATGAAATTACAAGAGGATGATGTATTAATATACATTAAATAAATTGCTACTAATAGTATTAAATAATTATTATGTTCATTTTATTAGATGCGTAAAGATGGTGATAAAATACCTGCTTTATCACCATCTCCAATATCAGCTAAGACAAATGCAATTATAACTTTAACAAGATCCTTAGTCAATACTGGAGTATCTAATGGTATAATAAATAAATTTAAATATATTATACAAGTATATTAAAGGGGACCGTGCAAGAAATCATAAAAATTTGAATAAATTTTATCTGATTTGGTACCATCTCTGAAATCAGCAACTCCAGGGTCTTCATCCATACTCAAGTCTGAAAAATTTAATAACAATAATATACGGTGTATTATAAAATAAATATAACAACAATATACAAAATACCTTGCATAGAAGCTCTTCCACCAGAAAAAATATCTCTAATTCCTCTACTGTCAAATGTATTTGAAGTTCCAACATTACAACAGACGTCATCTTTTTTCCTACTCAATGGTTCTTCGGAAACTTATTCAGTAGGAACACTCTCATTTTATATTCTTTATTCAACAGTAATTTAATATCACTTAACAAGTTGGAATGAGAATCAATTATAAATTGCTTGAACTTCCTCAACTGTGCATTAACTTTGGCTTCAAGTACTTGCTGGTTACTATTTGACTAAATTAGGTACATGAATAATAAAAAAAATAAAAATTAGTGTCAATAGTTATATATTTATAATACTGAATTTAAAAATTAGTTACCTTATAGGCTCCATTTTCAATTGTGTCAACTCTTTAATCAATTCTTCTTGAGCTTGATTAGAACCACTTGATGAATTCTCATTAATGATAGCCAATATTTTCAAGTTGTTATTCCTTTCATCCGGCAATATTAACTTCGAAATCTCTTTATTAGAAGCAGAAATGTTTGCAAACTGAAATTTAAAGAAAACATAACTAATTAACTATATTTATACACTTAAAGAATAATTGAATCATAAACATATTTTAAAAATATATTACAAATTATACGTTAGAAGTTGTCGTACTAAACATGAGCTTCTCCACTTTTGCTTGCCTTGGGGCTTCAGAAATAACTTTCCACCTTAGTACTCTAGGAATTGCATTTTTTGATATACGAATGGCAATACTTTCGTCAACAAAGGAACAACACTCATATATCCATGTTTGCAAAGTTAGTGAAAAATCACCTCATATGTAGTATTGCGTACTAATCTTAAGGTATTGCCTAATACTATCCAACAAAGCATGAAATACCTCAACACTCCAAGGATATTCATTAAATAATTCAAACTCAACCAAATAAAAGTGTTTCTTACAAATTGTTTGTTCACTATTCTCATAAGAGAGTAAAAATTCTTCAATAAAGAACAACACAACAAATTTTACAGTATAAAGGTTATCAGCCCATTTTGTACACTGAAATATATTTTGATACAAGAATTTTATCAATAGATTGTTCTCCAACAAAGTACTCCACCATGAACTCCGAAGGAGCTTCAGGATCATACCCAACATCACAAAAACCAAAATATCTTAAGCTAGTGACAATACCAAATTCTCTTAAGCCAAAAAAAGAACTTCTCTTCATTTACTTTAATATCAAAAACATCTTTGGAAGTTAGATTTAGCTCTTTCTCGATTAAACAATGTATAAGTTGCAATTGAGGATTGACTTTGTGCATATCAACAAAAATCATCAAAATATGTACCTCGAAAAGCTTCAAACTTATCGGGAGATAACTTAACTTTAATTGTGTCGATCACTTCATAGTTTGTGTAAGTCTTTCAACGACTGGTTACATAGTTTTCACTAAGCATTTTTCAAAACTTTCGATTCTGCACTCAAAAATTAAAAAATAGTATCTCTAATAAATGACAAATAAAGTGCTTAAAAATCACATAAATAACCAAAAAAAAAAAGATAAAACCTTATCGAAATCATCTATATTATCAACATCTTTTGAAGGTCGATTCCTCCTCTATTTTCTTGGCAAATGAAGCCTTACTTATTGACTTTGGAATAGGCAAATCATTCATGAAATCATCGAAAAAACATTTTTATTTTGGGTCAACACTTATTTTTCTATTTTTCCACATTACCAACACATTTTTTCAATACTCTTTTTACTTCTTTTTTTTTTGCTGAACTTTAGTATTAGTTTTGGTCCCTTTATCAGATGACAAGTTATCTGTAGGTTGAGAAATCTATAAATCGAAAGATGACACATCATTATTTAAAGTCACTACCAAATGATGGTGAATGACTACTAACAACATTTACACCACTAACATTCTTAGAACTTCTTCTTTTTGCTTTCATAGCAGGGGTTTCCTGACCTGTATTTACCTCAACAATAGATTTAATCGAACTTGAACCCTCAATTGAATGACGATTTTGAATCTTAGCACTCCTCCTAGGAGTTGATGTCTCATTCATCACAAAAGAATTGGATTCCTGTAAAATCAGGAAAAGAACACAAAATTTTGAACAAACATACAAGGATTTTGAACATGCAAAACTAATCATAAATAAAATAATACAATACAACTGTAGAAACGTAAAAAATCATAACAATGTTAAATGAACAAGTTTAACTGAAATAAGAGAGGATGAATCGTCAAAAACAACTATAGAAACAAAAAAAAAATCAAACAATCACAAAAATTATTTACAAAAAATACATCGCTGCGGAAGAAAGAAGCCCTAGGAATATTAGTATTGTGAATGTTGTTCGTAGCCATTCTCCACCATCTGGTAGTGGATTAAATAGTGATGTGTCGTCTTTTGATTTAGGAACTTCTCAATCTACAGATAACTTGTCATTCGATAAAGGGACCAAAACTGAAATTGAAGTTCAATAAAACTAAATCAAAAAGAGTGTTGAAAAAACGTGTTCGTAATGTGGTTTTGAAATCTAACAAGAGAAAAATAGATGTTGACCCTAAATACAAAAAAATTATCGATGATGATGCTGATTTCATTGATGATTTGCCTATTTCAAAGTCAACAAGTAAGGCTTCATCTGTCAAGGAAAACAAAGGAATCGACCTTCAAAAAATGTTGATAATATGGATGATTTCGACAAGGTTTTATCAAAGAAAACAAAGGTATTGATTTCAAAAAATGTTGAAAACAAAGGAATCGACCTTCAGTTGTCATTTAGTAAAGACGTTATGTTTTACTTTTTGAGTGTAATCAAAAAATTTTTAAGGTACCTGATAAAAATTATGTGACAAGTCATTGAAGGCTTAGAAAAATTATGAAATGATCGACACATTAAAGCTAAGTTGTCTTCGAATCAGTTTGAAGCTTTTCAACATACATGTTTTGATTATCTTGTTGATATGCCCAAAGTCAATACTCAGTTGAAACTTATACATTATTTAATTGAGAAGGAGCTAAATCTAACTCTCAAAGATGTTTTTGGTATTGAAGTAAATGGAGATAAGCTCTTTTTTGTTAAGAGAATTTGATATTGTCACTAGCTTAAGATCTGTTGGCTCTTGTGATGTTGAGTATAATCCTGAAGTTCCCTTAGAGTTCATGGTGGAATACTTTGCTAGAGAACAATCTGTTGACAAAATTCTTGTTCGAAATATATTTCAGTGTACAAAATGAGTTGATAACCTTTATACTGTAAAATTTGTTGTGTTGTTCTTTATTGAAGAATTTTTACTCTCTTATGAGAATAGTGAACAAACAATTTGTAAGAAACACTTTTATTTGGTTGAGTTTGAATTATTTAATGAATATCCTTGGAGTGTTGAGGTATTTCATGCTTTGTTGGATAGTATTAGGCAATACCTTAAGATTAGTACGCAATACTACAGATTAGGTGATTTTTCACTAGCTTTGCAAACATGAATATATAAGTGTTGTTCCTTTGTTGATGAAAGTATTTCTATCCATATATCAGAAGATGCAATTCTTAGAGTACTAAGGTGAAAAGTGATTTCTAAAGCTCAAAGGCAAGCAAACGTGGAGAAGCTCATGTTTAGTATAACAACTAGCAAGGTATAGTTTATAATATATTTTTAAAATATATTTATGATTTATTTATTCTTTAAGTATATCAATGTAGTTAATTAGTTATGTTTGCTTTAAATTTCAGTTAGCAAATATTTATGCTTCTAATGAAGAGATTTTGAAGTTAATATTGCCGGATGAAGAGATTACAACTTGAAAATGTTGACTATCATGAAAAAGTGCCTGCAAACGTGGCTCAGAATGGCTGAAATTTTAAATTTCATATATCTCAAAATTTATTTGCTATTTCACAAATCTGACTTCATATTCTTATTCAGGGGGGTCAAATTAGGGGGGAAATGGTCTAACCCTGATTTAAGGGCTAAGATTTAGCAATTATAAAAATTCAAGAATGTGATTTCAAGAGGGGTTTTCGCGACGCGCACTAGTTCATTTTGGGATTGTTCTTTTTAGTTCGGTCCAAGACTTTTAATTCTTGGGCCTAAGTGTTTCCAAATGTGTTTTTAACTATACTTAGCCAAATTTTACTCTTATATCATCCTAAATATTTCTCAATACTTCCCATAACACTTAGTCATATTTTCACTCCCAAAACTCAAGTCCCAAACTCTCATCCCAAGCTAAGGTTTCATCAAGGTTCTTCTTCAAGGTTAAAGTGCCCATCTCCAATCTTCACTAAGTTCATCTCTAAGCTAAGGTATGTGGGTTTTAGCCATTAGGTTCTTCCACCCATGGTGCTCTAACCTCTTTTTCGCTGATATTGCAAATTTAAAGTTAATTTTACATATGTGTCTTGTATATTAAGAAATTTACTACACAGTGATTTGAGTTCATGAAAGTATGGTTGTTTTAGCATGTTTTCAGCTCTAAATCTTGGATCTAATGTTGGATTTGATGAGGGGTGTTGATGTGAATGTCTTTGGGGTGTTGCAAGGTGTTGATTGATGGTTTTACAATAGATTTTCTTGCATTATTTCATCTCAAATTGCATGGTTTTTCACCCCCATTACACACCCCTCAAATGTTTGATAAAATGTCCAGCTAAGGTTTCTTGAGGAATTGAAGGTCCAAAGCTTGAGATGTGATATGAATGACTATATAATGATGAATTGAGCTTATGTATATGATAAATTCTATATAAAGTGTTGCATTAGACCATGCCTAATTCGGGGGGACTAAGAACCCAGATCACCTAGATGGGGGTTCATACTCATCAACCTAGGGAAGAGTTTGTACTTCTCCACCTGGTGATGGGGCAGTATCATCACTAACTTAGATGGGGGTTTGTACTCGTCAACCTAAGGAAGGGTTTGTAATTCTCCACCGTGGTGATGGGGCAGCATTATCACCAACCTAGATGAGGGTTAGTACTCATCTACCTAAGTGATAGGACAATATTATCACCAACCTACTAAAGGATTGTACATTTAAAAATCTAGCTTAGTCTCTTATACATATATGATATCCTATATGAGCATAAGTTACTTAAGCATGTTATACTTATGCATTGATCATATATGGCATCTTGTTATATTACGCCTATTGTCTATTGTTATGCACCTTAGTTATGATGCCTACCTCTTGTTGCATTGCATCTACATATTTAGTACAATTCAAACATACTAACACATATATTCTATGCTTACATGATGTTACCATGTAGAGAACTAGTGCCCAAGTTGATCATCATCCTCCGCGTGACTAGTCCGGTGCTATTCAAGCTAATTGGTGAGTCCTCCACTTCGGGAATCAAGTCTATGTTTGTTCGATTATGTATTAAGACATTCCTTTTGTTGTCTACTACGACTTTGAGGGTAAGCCCAATTACTTTGTCTTGGACCCCGCTCTTGTCTATGTATTAGTGGTGTTTGTTGGACATATTATGTATCTATCATATGAGTTTAACTCTTGTCTATCATCATGATATTATGCAAGATTTTTCCCTTAGCTCCAGTTTCCTTATTCTTTTATCTTTGATGCTTGAATTATTGCTTCTACGATCAAGGATTTGTAATGATGCTTTATAAGGATTGCTTGGGGCCTCATCGAGTTTCCCCTTGCGCCATGTCATATCTAGGCCCTAGACTTGACTCATGATAAACTTGGTATCAGAGTACTAGGTTGATAGATCCTCAGAGTCCAACACACTGCATCGATTAGAGTCTTGTTCATGGTTGTGAAGCGCGCCATGACTATGAATAAGAGGCTATGAGACGTTTTAAGAAATGATTCCCTTCGTCATAATCTAAGCCATGCTATAGAGTTATAGTAAGTTTTCCCCCTAAAGATTATTCTTTGCTATGCTAGATCATGTCAAACACTAAAGAGAGATGAGCCCAAACTCCTAAGGAGTAACCTACCAATAGTGAGCTCCAGGATGCTCTTACTATGCTTGCCCAAGTAGTGGCCAACCAAGTCCAACAAGGGGCCCAAGCCCATCATGCTACTACTCCGGGAGCTAGGAAAAAGATTTCACGAGGATAAATCCTCCGATTTTCTATGGGCCAAAGGTGGATGAAGATTCACAAGAATTTATTGATGAGATCTACAAAATCTTGAATATCATGGGTGTTGAGCCAAATAAAAAAGTGAAGTTGGCAGCATACCAACTAAAAAGAGTAGCTCAAATATGGTATGATCAATGAAAGGGTGAGAAGGGGGTCAGTGATGTGGTGATTTGGGAGGAGTTCAAATTAGCCTTCTTTAATCGATTTTTCCCTCTTGAACTTAGGGAAGCAAAGTTGGTAAAGTTTATGAACTTGAAACAAGGCATTATGAGTGTGAGGGAGTATGCCCTCAAATTTAATCAACTTTTAAAGTATGCTCCTCATTTGGTGGCCAACCCTGGATCAAGGATGAACAAGTTTGCGATGGGGGTCTAAGACTTGGTAAGTGAAGAATGCTGGTTAGCCATACTAATTATGACATAGACTTGTCTCAGTTGATGACCTATGCAGAGCAAATGGAAGAGGAAAAAATTGAGAAAGAGAAGGGGGCACGAGGCCAAGAGGGCCCGTCTTGGGGTAAGTTCCAAAGGGGTGGTCGGTTCCATTAAGGCCAAGTGTCTCACCGTGCTCTAATAGGGAGTTTGCCAATGACCTCCTTAGGCCTAAAGTTGTTGTTGTTTCTCCCATTGATGTGTGTCGTACATGTAGGAAGGATCATAAAGGCCCATGTTTGAAAGATTTTAATGCATGCTTTGGTTATGGGGAGTTTGGGCACAAGAAGGTAGATTGTCAAGAAATTATAGCAAGGTCCGGGGTGCTAATGCGGTCCAATTGGAGAGAGGTGACCCTCAAGGTAGTGCCCCAAGGAACAATCGATTTTATGCTCTTCTTCTGAAGCAAGGTGTTGGTGAGTTCCCCGGTGTTATTACCGGTGTGATGAAAATCTTTGACTTTGATGTGTATGCTTTGATTGATCCGGGTGCCACTCTTTCCTTTGTTACCCCTTTTATTACTAAAAAGTTTCATGTTGTCCTCGAGTTATTGCACAAGTCATACGAAGTGTCTACTCCTATTGGCGCTTCTATTGTTGCTAGGAAAGTTTATATAAATTATCCTATTTGCATTTTGCATAAGTTGCTGACTTGTGATCTTATTGAATTAGACATGGTAGACTTTGATGTCATTCTTAGGATGGATTGGTTGCATTCCTACTATGCTTCTATTGATTGTAGAACCCGTAGGGTCAAGTTTCAATTTCCTAATGAACCCGTCCTTTATTGGGAAAGTCAAGATATGGTGGTCAAGGGTAGATTCATTTCATGCATTAAAGCTCATAAGTGGATTTCTAGGGGGTGTTTGTATCATCTTGTGATGGTTAAATACGTAGAGTCCAAAGTTCCTTCCATTGAGTCAGTCTCCATTATAAACGAGTTTCTTGATGTCTTCCCAAATTACCTTCCCATTGTCCCTCCCGAAAGGGAGATAGATTTTGGCATAGATCTCCTTCCCGATACTCAACCTATCTCTATTCTCCCTTACTGTATGGCCTAGGCAGAGTTGAGGGAGTTAAGGGAATAATTGAAAGATTTATTGGAGGAAGGATTTATTAGACCTAGTCAATCATCTTAGGGTGCTCCGGTATTATTCGTGAAAAAGAAGGATGTGTCACTTAGAATATGCATTGACTACCGACAACTCAATAGAGTCACTATAAAGAATAGATATCCTCTTCCAATAATTGATGACTTGTTTGACCAATTGCAAGGGGCTAGCTTCTTCTCTAAGATTGATCTTCGGTCTGGGTATCATCAAGTGAGGGTGAGAGAGTACGATATTCCCAAGATGGCCTTTCGGAATAGATATGGGCATTATGAGTTTATTGTGATGTTGTTTGAGTTGACTAACGCACCGGCATCTTCATGGACCTAATGAATAGGGTCTTCAAACCTTACCTTAATTCCTTTGTTGTGGTCCTTATTGATGATATTTTGATCTATTCTCATAGTAGGGAGGAGCATATGGGTCATTTGAGGATTGTGTTGCAAAGATTAAGGGGGGAGAAATTATATATCAAATATGACAAGTGTGATTTTTGGTTGAAGGAGGTTGCATTCTTGGTTATGTGATGTTGGGGGATGGTATAAAAGTGGATCCTAAGAAAACTGATGTGTTAGAAATTAGTCTACACCATTAACCCCATCGGATATTAGGAGTTTCTTGGGCCTTATGGGTTACTATAGAAGGTTTGTGAATGGGTTCTCCTCCATTGCTTCCCCTATGACCAAATTGACTCAAAAGAAGGTTCAGTTTGTATGGACCAATGAATATGAGAGAAGCTTCCAAACAATGAAGGATAGGCTTGTGTCCGCTCCTATATTATCACTATCAGACGGGCTTGAGGGTTTTGTTATGTATTGTGATGGATCTAGGGATGGTTTGGATTATGTACTAATGCAAAATGGTAAGGTCATAGCCTATGCTTCTAGACAACTCAAAGTGCATTAAAGGAACTACCCTACCAATGATCTAGAGTTAGTTGTCATGGTATTTGCATTAAAGATTTGGCGTCATTATTTGTATGAGGTACATGTGGATGTCTTCACTGGCCATAAGAGCCTCTAATATGTCTTCACTCAAAAATATCTCAACTTGAGACAAAGAAGGTGGCTAGAACTTCTCAAAGATTATAACATGAGTGTGCACTATCATCCGGGTAAGACAAATATAGTAGCGGATGCCTTGAGTAGGGTGTCTATGGGTAGCCTAGCCCATGTTGATGTTAATGATAGGGAAATGGCTAGAGAGGTGCATAGATTGGGTAGATTGGGGGTTAGGTTGGAAAAGGTTGGTGATGATAGTGTGGTTGTTGTTGATAGGTCTAAGTCTTCATTGGTTGATGAGATAATAGCAAAACAAGATCTTGACTCCTCCTTGCTTGAATTGAAGGCCTTAGTAAAAGAGGGCAAAGTGGAGGTTTTCTCCCAAGGGGGAGTTGGGGCTCTTAAGTACCAAGGTAGGTTGTGTATGCCTTGTGTTGATAGTTTGAAGGAGAAAGTTCTTGATGAGGTCCATAATTCTTCTTATTCTATCCACTCCGGTTCCACCAAAATGTATAGAGATTTGAGAGATGTGTATTAGTGTGGAGGCATGAAGTGGGATATTGCTAAATTTATTTTTGGTTGCCATAGTTGTTAACAAATCAAAGCCGAACATTAAAGGTCGGGTGGCCTAACCCAAGATATAGAGATTCCTACTTGGAAGTGAGAAGTGATTAATATGGATTTTGTGATTGGGTTGCCCAAGATTAGGAAAGGTTTTAATTGCATTTGGGTTATGGCAGATAGTATGATGAAATCGGCTCATTTTTTACTAGTTAAAACCATATATGGGGCTGAAGAGTATGCAAAGTTGTACATCCATGAGTTAATAAGGTTCCATGAAGTTCCTTTATCCATCATATCAGATCATGGTTCATAATTCACTTCACACTTTGGGAGATCTTTTAAAAGAGGACATGGTACAAAAGTTCACCTTAGTACGGTCTTCCACCCTCAAACGGATGGCCAATCCAAAAGAATAATTCAAATTCTTAAAGATGTGCTTAGGGCATGTGTATTGGACTTGAGGGATAGTTGGGATGACCATCTTCCTTTGATTGAGTTTGCCTACAACAATAGCTATCACTGTAGCATCGGTATGGCTCGTTTTGAGGCTCTATATGGGAGGCGATGTAGATCACCAATTGATTGGTTCGAGGTTGGAGTAGTGGCTTTATTGGGATCGGATCTGGTTATGGATGCTCTTGAGAAGGTTAGGATTATTAGGGAAAGGTTAAGAACAGCCCAAAGTCATCAAAAATCTTATACCAATGTGAGAAGAAGAGACCTTGAATTCAAAGTGGGTGATTAGATTTATTTGAAGGTTTCTCCAATGAAAGGTGTGGTCCATTTTGGTAAAAAAGGAAAGGTGAGTCCAAGGTATATTGGTCCTTATGAGGTCTTGAAAAGGGTTGGCAAGGTAGCTTATGAGCTGAAGTTTCATAGTGAAATGAACTTGGTTCATCCAGTGTTTCATGTCTATGTTGAGAAAATATGTTGGTGATCCTAATGCTATTGTGCCTCTTGATATTGTGGGTGTTGTTGAGGATAACTTGACTTATGAGGAGATTTCGGTTCAGATCCTATATAGGCAAGTGAAGAGATTGAAGAACAAAGAGGTGGCATCCGTTAAGGTCCTTTGAGAGAACCAACAAATCGAAGGTACTCTTGGGAGGCCGAAGCAGACATGCAAAAGCGATACTATTAGCTTTCCCACTCCACTCAAGCTTAAAGTACTAGTTCTAAGTCCCTTATGTGATTTCAAGTCTTATGTTTCATCCCCTATGTCATTCATATGCATTCATGTTTAAGTTGGCAAGTCATGATCACTTTACATTCATGTTAAGATTTTGAAAATGGTGTTTTAAATGTAATGTTGCATTTTAGTTGGGGATGATTCACTTATGATCATTCTTGTCTTGTACGTCTCTTTTATATCCGGGGACGAATGTTCCTAAGGAGTAGATATTTCAACAATCCGAAAAACTGCTTGAAAATGTGCCTTGGAATATCAAGAATTTTAGATTTTATATATCTCAAATTTGTTTGCTATTTTAAAAATCTGACTTCATATTCTTGTTCAGGAGGTCCAAATTAGGGGGAAAAGGGTCTAACCTCGATTTAAGGGAGAAGATTTAGAAATTATGAAAATTCAAAAATGTGTCTCCAGAGGGGTTTTTGCGACCCCTTGTGAGCACACTAGTTCATTTTGGGACTTTTTTTTTTAGTTCGGTCTAAGACTTTTAAGTCTTGGGCCTAAGTGTTCCCAAATGTGGCTTTACCTATACTTAACTAAATTTCACCCTTATATCATCCTAAACATTTTTCAATACTCCCCAAAATACTTAGTCATATTTCACTCTCAGAACTCAAGTCCCAAACCCTCTTTCCAAGCTAAGGTTTCCTTCAAGGTTCTTCTTCAAACTTCAAGTTTCCATCTCCAATCTTCACTAAATTTATCTCTAAGCTAAGGTATGTGGGTTTTAGCCATTGGGTTCTTCTACCCATGGTACCCTAATCTCCTTTTCACTATTATTGCATGATTTAAAGTTGATTTTACATGTGGGTCTTGTATATTAAGAAATTTACTATGCTGTGATTTGAGTTCATGAAAGTATGGTTGTTTTAGCTTGTTTTAATCTCTAAATCATGGATTTAATGTTGGATTTGATGAGGGGTTTTGATGTCTTGGGGGTGTTGCAAGGTGTTGATTGATGGTTTGCAACAGATTTTCTTGCATGATTTCATCTCTAAATTACATGATCTTTCACCCCCATTACACACACACCAAGTATTTGATAAAATGTCCGACTAGGGTTTCTTGAGAAATTGAAGATCCAAAGCATGAGATATGATATGAATGACGATATAATGATGAAATGAGCTTATGTATATGATAAATGCTACATAAAGTGTTGCATTAGACCATGCCCAATTCGGGGGGACTAAGAACCTGGATAACCTAGATGGGAGTTCGTACTCATCAACCTAGGAAAGGGTTTGTACTTCTCCACCTGGTGATAGGGCGGCATCATCACTAACATAGATGGGAGTTTGTACTCATCAACCTAGGGAAGGGTTTGTACTTCTCTACCAGGTGATGGGGCGGCATTAATACTAACCTAAATAAGGGTTAGTACTCATCCACCTAAGTGATGGGGCGGCATCATCACCAACCTATCAAAGGGTTATACATTTGAAAATCTTGTTTGGTATCTTCTACACATATGATATCCTATATGAGTATGAGTTACTTCAGTATGTTCTACTTATGCATTGATCATACATGTCATCTTGTTATATTACGCTTATTGCCTATTGTTATACACTTTGTTTATAATGCCTCTATCTTGTTGCATTGCATCCTATATACTTAGTATATTCAAACGTACTAATACACACTCTATGCGTACATGTTACACCATGTAGGGACCGGTACCCAAGTTGATCATCCTTCTCCACGTGGCTAGTTCAGTGATATTCAAGCTAGTTGCTGAGTCCTCCACTTCGGGGACCTAGTCTATGTTTCTCCTATTATGTATTAAGACATTCCTTTTATTGTCTATTTTGACTATGAGGGTGAGCCCGGTTACTTTATATTGGCCTCCGCTCTTGTTTATGTATTAGAGGTGTTTGTTGGACACGTTATGTATCTATGATATGAGCTTAACTCTTGTTTATGATGATGATATTGTGCAACCTTTTTCCCTTAGCCCCGGTTCCCCAATTCTTTTATCTTTGATGCTTAAATTATTGCTTCTGCAACCAAGGATGTGTAATGATGCTTTATGAGGCTTGCTTGGGGTGCATCGAATTTCCCCTTGCGTCGTGCCACGTCTAGGTCTTAGGCTTGGGTTGTAACATATCATTTGTAAGAAGTCATTAAGTGGTTCTAATCAAGCTCAAGAAGAATTGATTAAAAAGTTGACACAAATGAAAATGAAGCTTATAAAGGTAACTATTTTTTAAATCCAGTATTATAAATGTATACTATTGATATTGACTTTTATTTATTTTTTATTATTCATGTACCTAATTTAGTCAAATAGTAACCAGCAAGCACTTGAAGCCAAAGTTGATACACAGTTGAGAGAGTTCATGTAATTTATATTTGATTCACATTCCAAGTTGTTAAGTGATATCAAGTTACTATTGAATAAGGAACATCAAAATGAGAGTGTTCCTACTGAATAAGTTTTCGAAGAGCCATTGAGTAGGAAAAGAAATGATGTCTTTTGTAATTTTGGGACTTCAAATACATGCAACAGTAGAGGAATTAGAAGTATTTTTTTCTGGTGGAAGAGCTTCTGTGCATGGTATTTTGTATATTGTTATTATATTTATTTTATAATACATCATATATTATTGTTATTAAATTTCAAATTTGAGTATGGATAAACACGACCCTACAGTTGTTGATTTGGAAGATGGTCTAAATCAGATAAAATTTATTTTGATTTTTATGATTTCTTGTGCAGTCTTCTTTAATATGCTTGTGTAATACATTTTGATTTATTTATTATATCATCAAATACTCTTGTGTTGACTAAAGATATATATAATTTAATTAATTCTTCAAATTTTAATTATATATTGCATAAATTGGGATGAAGAAAATAGTCCTATTTAGTCCACTAGATTAGTGCCTCTCGGTTCATACAAAATATAAAAGTGAAATAAAAAAAAAAAGCGACATTGTTTAACCTTTGAAATTAAACTGTGCATATATAAAAATTATTACTCTGTGCATTTAGTTTTATTGAAAACTAATAAAAGAAATTCAGTAGTGAAAAAGATGCATCTATATGGAATAAATCTCTGGTCTTTTGGATAAATCATTTAGTATTCAATCAAGTGCATCGATAAATAATGTTTGCTCAATTTTAGACACATAAAATATTTAACGTAAAGGTAAAAACAGATATTCACATGCAGCACAGTTTGTACACTAAATTTGCCCCCGGCAAAAATAACTTGAGCTTTTCGTTAAAAGAGGAGTTAAATATGTTTACAAGTATTGCACGGGTTGTTGAAGTTCCACATCTATAAAAAGATGCCAAAAGCCACCATGTGCTCTGTCCCATGTGAAAGGGATGCTACAAAACAAAACACAAATGGAAGATTCCCTCTTATTATTATTTTACTTTACATAAGAAATAATATTCAAGAAAAATGATGATATATTCATTTGTAATTGCTCAACTTTTTCATAGTCATTATCGTTATCATTATTGTTGTTATTCTTTTTGCTTTCCACTTCCCATAATCATTCATAGCAAGACCAAGAAAAATACTAATATACCTTCTAAGGTAAATCAAGAGGTAGTAATTACTCCTATCAAAGTTTGAAACTGGGGGATTAAGATGTCACAGTAAGCTTGAGATACATCCATGGCGTGATCCAATAGAATAGCCACATGTAATGAAGGGTGGCTAGTTAAATACATTTCATCGAAAAATTATATTGTGTATATAAAAAATTATGCAAATGAGATAAATTAAAAATTATTTTTCATACGTATATATTAAATTTTGTACACTCTTAACCAAATTTCTGATTTCGTTAATGGTGTGATCCCTTCCCAACTGCATCTTTTGTTAAAGTTTGTTAAACTTGGAATATATATTTTTCACTATATGTTATATAGTGTACTCACACACGTGGAATCAAACACAAAATTAATTGCCAAGCTAATAATTGAATGGCTGAAAGTACTAACTATAATTCAGATGCGCATTCAGGATTTGGAGTTTTCGGAGACTCATCAATAAATCAATTTTATATCGAGTTATTGGTCTTTTTGGTATGTATGACAAATCAGTTAACAAAATATGAATACTAATAAGATACCAATATATGTATTGTACTAGATATAGGAGCATGTCTAGTACAAATCCAATATATGTTACTCCAGTTATTCTAATTTACGTGACACAAATAAAATTTTGAGAGTCAATTAATTTTTTATATATTTTTTAAAAACATTTTAAGTTGTTAGTTCTTGTAATTATAGAATTTTTTGCATCCTTTCCAAACAATATATGTTAAAGTAATGTAATTAGGAGAGTCAACCAAGTTCTTTAGTTGCTAATTATTGTGACTATTACTATCTTTTACCTAATTTCTCAAATAATATGATGTCATTCATTTGTTTCAGTTTCTGTTGCACTAATATAATTTTGACAATCGACCAAATTTTTTAAATATATCTAAATACATATCTTAAGTTGTTAATTATGATTATTTTATATAGTATTTTTTTACATATTTTTTGAATATATAATAAACTATTTTAAGTTATTAATTATTGTGATCTATTG
>JAOTQJ010014737.1:0-17534 GCA_025642045.1 Solanum sejunctum | reverse complement strand
AATAGAATCAAGTAGGAAAACATACAAGCTATATATATTTTCAATCCATACAAACAACACAAAAAAAAATTAAAAAATAAGAACTTTAAAAAAAACGAATCTCAAAAAATAGAATAAAATGTGAAAGAAAAGACGGAAAAAACAAAAGAAGTTTCAAAGTTGATAAGGAAGAAAATAAGTTATAAAAAATAGTACATATATTAGAGTAAGGTTTTATAAAAAATAAAGAATAAATTAAAATTATTTAAAAATTAAGTAAGGGTATAATTGAAAAAAAAAATCATGGGATACCACTAAATTGGTGATTTCAAAAATTAGGATTTTCATGGTTACAGAACAATAAAACAAAATCATATCATACCATATAATTAATGAAACAATCAAAATAAACGTAATTCTTTTGCTAATCAAATCATACCATACCACCAAAAACCACCATCCAAACAATCCCTAATTTATCCCCCCTCCAAAAAAAAAAAGATCTAGTATTTAGAGAGGATCAAAAGGATAATATGTACACTGTTCTACCCCAAAGAAAACTGGCAGGCAGAATTTCATAAATAAAATAGTGATCCAAATCCTGTAGAAGAAGTTGGAAGGCGTTAAAGGTATCTAGATAGAAATTGTTCATGAAGTATTATAAGCATATAGAGTCATGGCAACATCTAGCATAAAAAGAGCATAGTAAGAGAATGAGGAAGCAAAGTCCATCAACTTGTGCCTAGCTAAAGAAAGACATGATTGGACCTTAGTTCGAAACTTCAAATAGAAGTTCAAACGTAAAGAATGAAAAAACATTACGACCACAGAATAAATTCTAAGTACTTTCGTGAAGGTGACCTAGTCCTTTGAAAATAACCAGAAGTATGAAAGATTCAACAAACACCGGAAAAAATTGCCCCAGCTAGAAGGACCTTATTGACTTACCGTAGTAATTGATAGAGGCTCGTACAAACTAGCAAATCAAGAAGGAGATAACTACAGACATTGAAATTTTGTACGACTCTACCAAATTAGTCCTATTTTAGTCAGATTTCTTGGAGGCTACTCTATCCTGAACCTAATTCATGCCTATATAAAAGGTATTATATTCCCTTGAAAAGGCATCTCAAAAATCCCATAGAAATCAAAATATATTATTCTATGTTCGAGAAATATGCCACTAATGACCTTCGAATCATGGAGAAGCTAAATCATGGAGAAGAAGTCTTATGAGAGAATAATCAATAGAGGAACAAATTTGTACTCTCATTGCTTATTAATAAAATTATGTTTCTTCATATTTTATTTGTGAATTTATTTTTCATCACTTTTAAAATATCTTGTAAACAAACTGGCATGCCCTGTGGGACCAAATCTGCCCTTCATCGAAGTCAGTAACGGTGAAAGAACGAGTACTTCAAGCTCTGTCTTTGAGTTTCATCAAGTCTACACTTCGACAAGCCTTGAAGCAGGGGACATTTGTAGATATCGAAATTTTGTAGAACTCAACAAGATGAGTCCTCTTTCATTTAGGGTTTCTTGGAGGCTACTCTATCCTAAATTCTATTTCATGCCTATGCAAAGTTATTATATTCCCTTGAAAAGACATCTCAAATATCCATAGGGAGATCAAAATATGATGACATAAGGAGATCAAAGTCATCCTACGTTTGAGAAATACGCCACTAATGACCCTCGAATCATGAAGAAATCTTATGAGAGAAGAATTAAGGGAGTAGCAAATTTGTATCCACATGCTTATTTTCTTCATATTTTATTTGTTATTACAATTTACTTTCTATCACTGTTAAAATTTGTTGTAAACAATAACCTCCCCAATAATGGAATTAACACCAATCATCTAAAATGATACTACTGCCGAGGTACACATATAAAGTTACCTATACCGTAATGACCTTGTACGTCATTTTTGAGGCTATCTATAAAAATTACTATTTTGCCCCTTTGGAAGTTGTTTTGAACCTATTTTAAACTATTGGTATTGTTGGAACTGAAATTCTATTCTTTAAAAGTGGAAAATATGAATTTAGGCATTTCTAGAAGCTTAAGCTGTTGAAAAAATGAGTTTTTGTACCATTCTGAATTTCAAGCGTCGAATCAGAAATCTGTCAATTCTATCAACTCCAAAATGTCGAACCTGATCTAGGAGAAGTTAAAAAATTGAATTCGGGGTTAAAATAAAGATTTTAGACCTAAAATTACATTTTTAATTGTGTTTGGAGACAAAATTTGACATTGGTCAACATTCGAAGTTCGAAAGCGCAGATCAAAATTTTTGAATGGTGAAACTAACATTGGAAATGATCTTCTCATAATTTTTGAAGTTGTCGAGGGTAGTTTTGGCATTTTGAGTTTTAAATTAATTTATTTGAGTTGCATTGATAATTGTATTGCGGAGACCTCGAAATCAAATTTTGATTATTTCATTGAGTTCATATCGTCGTTTCTAGTATGGACACACTTCTAGTTTGTAAAATTTGAATTCTGAATGAATTTCAAGGGTCCGTATCGAGACTTGATTATAATTGATATATCTGGTTTTGGTGCAGGCCAAATTGTTCTCTGCATTCGTGGATATGCCTCTGTGTTCATAGAGGTTTTTGCCTTCTTCTTCTCCATGTTCACAGGCCGATTCTCCATATCTGCAGAGGTCTAGATCTTACCCCTCCGCATTCATGGGCATGGATCCACATTGACAAAGCTTCACTGGAGTCTCTCCTCTACGTTCATAGGTCTTCCTCCATGTTCATGGAGTATTAAATAATTTATCGTTGTTTAAATCGTGAAACCTTCATTTTTACGTTATTTTCACAATTTCAAGCTTTAAGAGGTGATTTTTCGTGAAACTTTTTGTGAATTTGTTTTGGGTAAGTATTTCCATTATTATTTTGATTAATTTTCATGATTTATGTTTTGATTTTATCATGAATATCATGATTTGGGGTGTCTAAAATTAGGGATTTTAAGTCTTTAATTTGAAAATTTTAATTGATATTTTTTCTTCGATTCAAACTCGATTTCAGTGAGATTTTCATCGACAAACTCCTTTTGCGTAGATTCATAATTTCAAATTTAAAAACTTCAAATTTTAGCTCTAATTTTAACCATTTTTTCCCTAAGCCTAATCCATGTCAATATGGGTATCAAAATTCATCTCTTGATGTGTAATATCTATTTTTGATAGCATTTGATTTATTTGGTGCTCATTTGGAGGCTTGAATTGATTCAAAGCTTCTCCAAGTGCGACTTTGGCATCGAGGTAGGTTCAGTTAATCTTTTGGGACTATATTTGAGTAATTGGATATGTCCATGTGATAATTGTAAGATTTAGATTGATTCTTGAGTAATTGGATTGATATGTTAGAATTGTGATGAAAATGTGATACTAGTTATGTCGAAGTTCGAGTATATTGTGATTCTATTCAAAAATTGAGATGAAATATTGAGAATTGAGGTATTTTGGATATTATTGTGATAATATGAGACTTGTGATACCATTGGAGAGTTTTGTGGTAAATTTATGATAAGTGTTATATATTGGAGATTTATGAGCATATTTTGGGACTTACGAAGTTTGATTTCATTGGCTTCTTGATTTATGATGAGAGGGTGGTAATATGAGATATATTGATGGCAATGTGGTACTAGTTGATGCACCTAGAATAACCTTTTTGATGTTATGACTAATGTATACATTCATAATTGTGTATATTGATGTTGTATGTCTATTTGCATTGTAGCATTGGGATGCACATATTTCATATTGCATCTGTACTACCGAGGCATTGTGATTTTTGAGACAGTCATATTACTTGAGATCTATTTATCGGCACCAGAGTCTACCGGAGTATATTATTGTTGTTACACATCTTGACGTTGTGACATTGGCAAGCATATCATTTTATTGTGCATTGGCCCTGAGACAATTGTGTTACTTGAGATCAATTTATTGGTGCTAGAGTTCACTAAGATATTATTGGCGTCAGCGTCCATCATGATACTAGAGACTTATTTACCAGCGCCAGAGTTCGCCGAGGTGTCATGGTGCCAGCGATTGCTGTGACACTTGAGAGAATTTGATATATGGTCTGAAGAGACCCCATGAGTTCTACCTGGTAGCTTCAGCTCGGTAGATGTATATACTGAGGCCAGAGTCCACTACGATTCCACTACATGTATTATTTTCGTACATTACATTGTATCACATTATTGATACTATTGTTATCTTATTCTGCATGTATAAATATTTTTATTGTGCAGTAACCCATTTAATGCTGATGATAGGATTCTTCGTCATTACATACTTGTTCAATTTCTCTTAGCCAGTCGGTTGGACCTACTGAGTACATTTTGGTGTACTCATCTCTACTTTATTTTCTCTCTGTAGATCGAGCACATGTCGTACAGTGTAGTTGATCTCATTCTACTAAAGTTTTCATACACCTATCTTAGATTTAGCAATGAGTATCAAACTTTGAGTCGCCATGGATCTTTTGATACTTTCTTTATTGCTTTCTACTCCAGACCTTTTATTTGATATTATCAGACAGCGTTGTATTTTCATGTGAAAAAATTATATTTACTTATTCGTACAACTTAGATGCTCTTATACTCATGACTCCAAATGTTAAGAGTTCGTATTAAATGTTGTGATTGCTTTTGTTCTACTTTATTCTCTTTAATTGCGATTCAATTTGGGATTGTGACATATACTAACTAAAAATGCAAGAACCAAAGCACGTGAAGAAGCCCACATCAGTCTAATTTAAAACTATATTTTGCCTCTTTCTCTTTAATCAATTCTTTCATCCCCAAAAAGGATTTTTTTTCTACAAAATTTTAATGAGGTAGCAAAACAAAACATGCATCAAAACAAAGGCAATACTCAATAGAAGTATCTAGTACCAAGTCCTTGAAAGTTGGAAATTAAGCACCAACGGACTCCTCAAGAGAGCAGAAATATCAAAAGATCTTTCAGACGTGTAATTAAGGACTACTCTTATGAAAGGATCGAGACCTTTGCTTGTAAAAAATCAAAATAATACCTAATAAACAAGGAACTTGAAAATACTCAGGTGAAGAAGCTAATTATCTTTACTAAAATGTAAAAACTTTGAGACTGTACAAAAAAAGAACTAACAATCTTCATCGAATAAAAAGTTCAGTGAACCACCGAAAAGACCATTATACAAGCTTGATCTACAAGTAGAGAAAGAAAATCCTCATTTATGAAACATTATCTACATTTTCATTTCAACTAGCATACAGTTTGAGATATCATGATGCTCCAAATAAAGAACTCAGTGATCATACATAATAAAAAGTTCTAACAAAGAAGATTGAGAACAAAAGCCATACATGACAAAGAAGTTTCGAAATATGAGACTCCTAAGTAACTCTTAAGGACTCAAAGTTCCGAAAATATGCATAAAGCGAACAAGAGATGTCCTAAATGCTAGCACAAAGTCAAGCGGCCCTATTGAACAACCCAAAGAATCAAATGAATATTTTTATTTAAGCTATCAAAAGGTCAAATGAATTCTTCCGAAAAAAGTTCTAATTGAACATTTCTGATTTATGCTATCAAATAATTGAATGTATAATTGAATGTACTTACACGATTTAAAAAAGAAACAAAAAACAAATAAAATATTACTCGTTGATACTAACGCGATGGCCCATATTCGTCTACTACAGCAAGGGACCAGGTCCCTTTCAGAGAAACTGAGTAAGAACAATAAGTAAATAAGACAAGTGTTTTACGTAGAAAACCTTCTTACTCAAGGGAGTAAAAACCATGACTTATCTCATAGAATTTCAGCAAGGGTCCATTAACGTCAAGAAGCAATAACTTTTACAACTCTTACAATCTAATGGATTAACCTCTTAATTCTTTTTACCCTTTACAAAGATAATAAGAATACTCTTCAACTAAGCAATAACTTTGTTTCTCACTAAACTAATCTACTCAAATTATTCTATACTTCAAGATCTCATCCCAACTAACTCTAGCTATGGATTAAACAGGAGAGAAAAGATTCAAACTAAACTAAGTTCCTTTATAGATGAGGACTTGATTCACATGATAAGGAGTAGAGAAATAAATTAAAAACAACAAAACAAAATCACTGAAAACTCAAACGTTATTGTTCTTCACTAGTTGTATTTCTTAAGAGTGATTTTCAGCCTTTTATTGTGAAAAATATGAAGTACAGAAGAGTTAGGTTTTCCAACATATGTTAGAACATAATATAGAAAACCCACCTTTAATTGGAATAATTCTACTAGCCAATAGGCCTGCCATAGTACAACACCTGAACACCAACAAAAGTTTGTGAGTGGTAGTTATAGCTATCACTTTCGGTTATACTAAGCCAACACTAATACCCACTCTAGAATGGGATCAAATCCCATCCCAGATTTTGTAAAATCGTCAAAGCTTCATATATATAACATTTTCTCCCTTTTTGATAATGACAAACACAAATGCAAAAAGGTGATTCAACTTGTTTCACAACATACTTCCCTCTTTTAATATCGTTCTGTCACGTCCTGGGAGGGTACCCAAGACGTGACTGGCACACATAGACTATTTCTAGTCCCCAAGCGAACTACTTGACTTTATCACATTCATTCATTCATATATTCTACTAATTAGCAGAAGACATAAGGAAGTAAATGAGCACATCATCATCTAGTCTCAAAAATAATATTATAAATAAAAGCCTAGTAGAAAGAAACTAGCTCAATATTAACATCAACATTTGATTCTAGTCTATGAAGCCTCTATTACTATTAGGTGGTGCCAATGATAGACCCATGGCTACCTCAATCAAAATAAAAGCAAATAAGTGTCTAACTCTAAAGCAATATGGAGTAAATATAATGAATTCTCTGAAGTAGGGGAGGCTCACCAATCAGTTGAACGTCTCAAATCCTCAATGATGTGCCTGTTGTTGATCTCCAAATCTTATATCTACATCATGAAACAATGTAGTGCCAGAGTGACGTCAGTATGTGGAATGTACAGTATATAAAATAGTTGAATGAAATCAAAACAGGTAGAATAATATGGAAATAATAATCAATATCAAGAATAGTAACAATCAGCATGTCAAATGCCTATCTAAAGTAAGAATAAAGAGTAGACAAATGATCCATCAACCAATCAACTCATCAATCAAATCAGACTCATCTCAGAGAGACTCATCTCAAAGGAACTCAACTCATCTCATCTCAACTCATCTCAAC
The DNA here is from genome assembly GCA_025642045.1 of Solanum sejunctum. Classification (NCBI taxonomy): domain Eukaryota; kingdom Viridiplantae; phylum Streptophyta; class Magnoliopsida; order Solanales; family Solanaceae; genus Solanum; species Solanum sejunctum. The sequence goes on along the minus strand of JAOTQJ010014737.1, from coordinate 10,280 downwards.
TCAGATTACTCAGTTTGGGAAATTTCTGGGAGTTTCTCTAATTCAACAACAATCACTTATAAGCCAGTGACTGTACAACAATCACGCTAATGTTTCCACAATCGTTCTGTACTTTCCAGGTAGAGAACGGATCAAAATCATACTAATAATTCCAAATGGAGACAACAAATCTATAAGTCCTCTATTGATTTCAGAGACTTCTAATCAGAGGGAACCTCAACATAATATGATGTGATGGTCCTAATCCTCACCTACACTCAGATATGTAGTTTGAGGAGTATGAGTTGGTCTAACGCTTACTCTTTCGGTGCTCGATACTCCTCCCACGACTCAATGCTCATAAAATAATCTATTCAATTAAACTAACTCAATCCAATCATCTTAATCAGCATCATAGAGGCACAATATTTCAATCAGTCTCATAAAGACTCTAATCATCTCATCAATCAACATCTCAATCAATATCTCAAGGCTTAGAACAATCATTAGGAAATAATCAAATAGACAAATTGTTAGAGTTCATTTATTGAGACTCAAAGGGCTATCAAGTTCTATCTACTCATCATCATTCTCACATCATAATTACAATCACAATTGAATCTCTCAATCAAGGCTCTAGACTCAATTCCTATCTTTTTTTATGCATGCTTTTAAAAGTTAACATGTAGGGTTTATGGAATATTTCATGAAAAATATTCAATTCAATAAAATAAGTTTATGATGATCATCAATATATGAAAATACAAGTAGTAAATATGATTTCTCAAGAAAATAATCAATAATCATGCATGTAGACTCAAGAACCTTCAACTCTCATCTAAGACCATCGATGGGGCACATAAGAGAATAATCTTATGCTATAAGTTTAGCCTTACATACCTGGAAAGTTGATATTACAATCAAAGTTCGATGAATACTAGTTTTCTTTGGAGAAAATCCTCAATCTTAATAGTTCTTTTAGAGTGGAGAACTTGGAAAGATATTCTTTGAAGAGATTCTCTTTAATTATTGAATTATTGATTTAGAATCTTTAAAGTTATTGATGAAGAACCCTAATTGTTGAAGAAGAAGAATCAATAAAACCTTTCTTAGGATTCTTGAATTTGTTATCTTAAAAACCTAGGCTATGATTTAAGATTTAGTTAGAGATTAATGAATAGATAAAGAAATTCAGGTTGGGCAGATTGAAATTTATGAAGAATAACTCACGTTGAGGATAAATATTAAAATTTAATCCTAACTTGATGACTTTCTTGATGATTCTTGAGCATTTATGTTTAGGAGTGAAGGAGAGAGTTTTTGATTATGAAAACTAGTGTTTTACGCTTTTTTGGACATTAAATAGACCCCCAAAGGTTTTAGGATAAATTTACCCTCAAAATAAAAATAAAAAATGTTATTTATCTCATCCAGAAAGGGTCCGAGATGCGGAGCTATCTCGGATCTTTGGATAGCTGTGTAGGTCTTCAGTAAAATAGTCGTAACTTTCTACTCTGAACTCGAATTAATGTGAAATTAGATGAATTAGAAAGATAATTCAAATTTTGTTGATTTGATATATTATGGGTCACCTAATGCATTATACTTTAGGAGATATGGTCATTTGAAGTTGACGCTGCTATGAACTTATACGAAAACTTAGTTGGTAGAAATACTTTGGACTTGGTTTGATGTAAAAGATCTCTTATATTAGTTTATTAAACTTAGGAGGGGTTGAAAATTGGTCGAAATGTCCCTCAAAATAAAATAAAAACTTAAAAAAAATACAAGGCATGTCTGCATCCCAAGCACATCGCGTCTTGGGTGCGCACAACTACTATTTTTCGTCTTGGATCAAAAAATTATTTTTTGATCCGATGACTCTAAAATTCAAACTAGACCATTTCCATTTAATTTTTCATGTTGAATGCATATCTGGTCTCAGATTCACAAATAGAGCATGAAAAGATGCAATATTTGTATCTCTCAATTTTAGGGGCAATTTGGTAATTTTATTAGGGGTTACAGGTCCCCCTATCAATACTACATCTTCCTTTCAACCCGATCCCTAACTCCTAACCATATAGTACTTCCATTGTATATTCCCTATTTGACATCATGAAAAACAAGTTAGCAGTAAACCAAGTTAATCATCATATGTGTTATGATAAACTCATTGCCAAAAAGGGAAACAAAACACAATGAGAAGTACAATATCTAAGGAACAATAGCAATTAATCAAAATATCGACTCATTCCATAAAAGAAAGCATACAAAATATTGAAATTGAAAAGTAATAAAGACCAACACTAAAGTACCACTAGAAAGAGGATAAAAGAACTTGGGAGTAGAGAACACTTAGGAAGAAGGAGGTTTAGGCAAAAGGATTTGGAGCATAAAAGATAGGTGAGCAGGAACCTCTTTATGGATTTTTAAGAGCTTATCCTTCAGCTCTTTCACCTTAGCATTCAATTGTTCATTTTGAGTCCTCAGTGCAAACATCTCTTTCGAACCTGGTCCCTTCTTAGAGACCTTGGCTAACTGAGCAATTTCACCATCTTTCTTTATCATAATCAAAAACATTTCCTCCAATTCATATTTTAATTGCTCTTGAGTATCTAGCAGCTCAAAAACTTGTGATTTTCCCTTTTTTCACACCTCTTTCTTCAACATACTCACATTCAACTAGTGTGTGAAATGACATAGCCTATTTGATAGTCCCTTTGATCCCAATACTTAATTTAACCTCATTGAAAACAAACACCTTACTCAGCAAGTACTTATAAGCTAGTCCATGCTCCTCATTCTTAGAGTTCATTGTCTTCCTTTTGTGTTCTAGTATGATTTGCTGAAAAATTTATGTCCTATATTTTGCTTAAAGACTCCATGAGGAAAATTATCAAAAGTAGTGGCTACTGTTTGTTTCTCTGACCTCGCAAAAGGAATTTGTTCATAAATTCAAAGTACAACTAGAAGGTGCCCATCATAAACTCCTTTGACACTCTAGTTTTGTTGAGTTTTCCTACTTTACCAATTTCTATAATAAAATCTAAGGTAGGACTAACGTAAATTTTTATAATGGTACCCAAAATTTTCTCATCAAGATGAACTCTTTGAGCATTAACAACTCCCACCCTTGCTCAGCCTCAAGTTGTAGTAAAACTCCATGATTTCCTTATCATGCAGCACTAGAACAGGACACTTGAATAAATGAGACCAATCAAGTATCTCAATTGCATCCACTAGATCACTCATTTCTGGTCTACCTTCAAACTCAAGGTCAACTACACTACAACTTAATACCTTCTGAGTTTTGATAATTTTCACTTTTTCTTGCCTGGTAAGTTATTTCACGGGACTAGGAATCTTATTTGAGTCCTGCTTCTCTGTAAAATCAGGGTCATCAGTAACTAGTTCAATGTTCTTTCTTTCCCCCTTGCTTTCCCTTTCTGAACTCCTTTCTTAGCTAGTGAGGCATTTTTTTGCCTAGAACTTTATTTCGATTTTGATTTTGGTGAATATTTTTTCTGTAAGAGAATATGTTTCCTTCTCTTTTCTACTGTTGCAACCACGTCATTGTCTTTACTCTACTATTCTTCCAATGAGATATTAATAACATTTATCTAAGTGGTTTGATCTTCACTTACAATCCTCTTTTCCTTCCTTCTATTTTCCACTATTTGAGATATGAATGCCCACATTGCACCACTTAGAAGTCTTCTTTGTGAACTTCTTGTAGGCAATGGACTACGCCTTTCCTTTCCTCTTGAGTTGAGTTTTTCTTTTCTTTCACTATGGAGTTACTATCCTCTTTTTGATAGCCCATGCCAAGGGTCTATTTCCTTCATCATCTTCTTCATCATTTACCAAAGGATAGGGAAACATCTCAAAAATAGGGGTTTTGTCAAACATTGGCTAGGAATGCTTTGTTTTCTCCTTGGAACCTTCAAACTTTCTTCCGTGGAAGCTATATCCCTTTCCTTTTCTCATTTAGTAACCTTCTACCACTTTCCAAGGCCAGTTCTTCTCCTGAGAATAGATTTGGATTCTTATTCCTCATTATAGTCAAACTTTGTATCATAAATTCATCATTAGTAACTAATATATTTGACTTTGATTAGATAAAGAAGGATGAGGTTAGGATAAAAATTCAGTCGATCTTTCATCCTCAAGTAGTACTTTTCATATCACAAAAAGATTTAGATAGAAATTAGAGGAGTGTTTCAATCTAGACTGGGAGAGTAGACACGGGTAGGACTAGGGTTTTTATTAGTTAGGAATTTTAGTTTAGGAGGTTGAAAAACAAGTGAACTAGGGTTTTGATTTGGGGTTCTTCATGCCCAGTAAGATGGATTTGAAGAATAGGGTCTGATGAAGATATTTTTATTGTGGAACTTTGTTTGTTAGAGATTTTGAGGTTTGGTGAGATTTTGTTTTGGAGATTCAAACATGGTATAATGACCCTCTAGGTCATTTCTGTATTTTTGCATGTATCTTGTCAGTCAGAACATTTCTATAGTGACCTTAGGATATTTCAGACTTGCTGGTATTGATGGTGCTCTTGTCGGCTCATTCAATTAGAGAATATGCAGTTTTCCATGTTAAAAGGCCAATGATAACTGAAAAATGAACTTTCAAACAAAGTCCAAGTAAATGACCTCAGAATATTATTCTAATAGTTCTATCAGTTTTGAAATAACCAAATTAGGCTAGAAGCATGGTTGACTCAAGAATTGAGACTTTCGATGCAAGTTTAAATCACTTTTGGCAAACTTAGTTCAGAAATGGGCTAAAAGTTGACTTTAGCTAATAACTTTGGAAAATGTGCCCAGATAGGGATTCTCATAGCATGATCAACTCTAGAACATCGAGTTTGGTCTATAATGACCCTTCGTTTGGTACCGAGGACTTCCAAATGTAATTTGACCCTCTCAATTTTTTTGTTAAAAGTTGGATATAAGAAAATTGATCCATATTGGATCGTAACAACCTTCTCTAGGAATTTCGTCTACGCCATTGGACCCATAATATTAAAATTAGTGGAATTATATAGTTTGTTTGTGAAACTTTGATTTTGAATGAGCCTAAAATATCCAAAAAAGGGTTGGATGGTTGCCGAAATAGGATGGTGATGTGGCTGAATCATATTATGCCACATGGCAATAACGTGGAAACACACACTCTCTCTTAACTTTATACCTCATTTTAACATCATTTTTAGCAATTCAAAAGGATAAATTGCTTAGAATTTTGAGAGAAACTTCATGGAGGAGTTGAAAATTTATTTTGGCTCATTGTTTGAGGTAACTTTTCTATTTTTATGGTTGTCTATGTTGGATTGTATGAAAAATTTCAAAATGCAATAACTTTGTCAATTGGAATTGGATTTTAGTGAAATTTTAGTATAATTTGAAGAGTTTGTCGCAATGGACGTTGTGGTAACTCTTGATTCTCCAGGTTTTGTCTCATTTTTTGCTCAACTTTTAGCTATAGACTCAGGGAGGTGTAGGTCCTTTACAGGGATTGTTCAGGATTTCAAGCATGGGCCCCATTTTTTTTTATTTTAGTCACAATTACCCTTTCCCCTCTATTTCTTGAGATTTTAGTACCTAAATTATTTTGTTAATAATATGATATATGTTTTGATAACTGAGCAGCATTTGGAGGCAATCTAGAATGGGAAAGCTGGTTCCAATTGAGCTAGAGTACTTGTATTCGCCTTCCAAGTAGGATAGGCTTCATTGTCTCCTAGAATGAGCTTAAATGTGTAATTGTTGCCTCAATATTGTTGGATACTATTGAGTTAAAGGTTGTTTATGCTAGATTGAGGCTATAATTCTTATTTGAGTACATTAATGATCATTTTCTTGTAATAATTGGATTTAGTATCATTTGGCTATAAATGAATCTGTTATAGATAATAACTCTTAAAACGATGTTGTTAAGATATATAACTTATGAAATAAAGCTGATAAAGACTGGGAAGTTTACAGCAAGTATAGTAAACTAAATGGATAATTGCGCTATTAGACATACACATATTACTATTTGAATACTTGTAAAACCTGTCATATTGTCTAATACTAAGAAATATGTTGTATCCTGGAAACTTGGTTGTCTGTTATACTTCTAACTACTTGTTGAGATTCTGAGTGGTATCTTGCATTTATGTTGTATTCCTAGTTCTATAGGCTGACTTGTTGGGCTTTCACCTAGGCTTAGGCTAGTGACGCCCTAGACTTGCATTGTTTAGAGCTGGTAGTTGTTACGGATAGACATAGTGTGACTTGAGAGGTGGAGATCCTTATAGACTGGCTTAGTAGACTTGAGTTTAATAGAGTAGAGTCTTAATTGATTATTACTGAGTTAGAGGCTTAGATTATTGTTCCTGAGTTAGAGGCTTAATTGATTATTCCTGGGTTAGACCACTTGTCCCTAGCTAACTTCCCTAACTGAAGGTCAGTTCGGAAAGATGTCTGGTAATGTCTAGGCATAATTTAGAAGTTAGAGGCTTGGTACAACTTTGGGGTTACATTATATTTGAGATCTCATATAGTTCATTACCAATACCATACTAATATACTTATATACCCTATTTTTTGTATGTAGGTATACCTCCTAGTCTTATGGGGGCCAAGGTAGTATATAGGAATATACATTATGGCCTTACACCTATGTACATTTTTATATATAGACCGCGTCTTGGTTGCATCTATGGTATAGACATACGTCACCTAGTTTAGCAGTTAGGTTACTTGTATCTACAAACAATTATCACTTGGCTTTTGGTTCGGCAGATAGTGTTTATAATGCATAGTCTAGTTACTTAAAACATTTACTTATTTCACTTAGTTGGCCTATGATGCCTACTGGGTACCTTATATTGATACTCACCCCTGCTTTTTTAAATCTGTCCATGGTGCAGGTCTAAACACAAGCCGCTGTCACTGACTTTGACCTATCATTGTTGTTCCAGGATACTTTTAGTGGGCATTAGTCACCTTTTGGGATCTTGTACAATATCTTTCTTTCTAGTTTGTTGTCTTTGTACCCAGACACTAGACTATGTACATGGTTTTGCTTGTATTTATATTTTTCTTATTCGGGGTTTGCATATTTTTATTTTGGTCTATAGTAGCTCTGTACTGTTGATTTCCAAGTTTTGGGATAGGCGATCGTTGGCTTGTATTGTTATTGTTTAGCTATAGTTATACATAGTTTGCTAGATAGGTCACCTTGGTTTGTTGAGTTGTGTTGCCCGTAGGTGGGGTATAACAAGCACCATAGTGAGTTTCATACTAGATTATCCTTTATGGGCATTATTTTAGCATAAAATTTGAATAACTTGGCGTGAGTTGCATATTATTGAGTTTACTTTTAGAACATGACTTTATTCATAAACTTGTATGTCTTACTGAGTTGGCTTGAGTTTAGTTACTTGATTTGAGTACTGTTAATTATGTCCTTTTTCAATGTACTGTTGATTATGTCCTTTTTGAATTCAGCTGATTGGTAAGTTCTCCCCCACATTCGGAGGATACCCCATTTATCTTTCGTCCTTTGAGTTTAGCTTTATTTTATTTTGATTTGAGTTAGCCATAAAGATATCATTAGCACCATCTAATGCTTATAGATAGAGGTTTCATATATAAGGATGGATTAGAGTTGATGTTTTATTTTTGAAGACTTGTACTTTTCAAACTAGTTTCATAATTATAAATTGATTTGGATTATGAGGTTTTAAGCCCCTATTTCATTGAGTCATTGATTGATGAGCCAACTAGAAAATTCTCTATACATAAACATAGTTTTCTGCTATTAATGAACAAGTGATTGAGCCAAGTGGTTCTCTTAGGGAGTAGGAATGATTTCTGAGTATCAGCCACTTCAAGGGTACCCTCTCGAGGCATGACTAGCTTTCATATCTTCCTTAGCTTTCCATGTGACTTCCTCACAAATTTGATTTCTCCATAAGACCTTGACTGAGGCTATCTCTCTATAGAAGTTTGACTAAGGCTATCTCTCCACAGTACTTTGACGAGGCTATCTCTTTGGTCCTTAATTTGCAAACCTAACAATCAAGAATCTGGACTAGAATATACTTATAGGACAAGTTATCCTTCACTCCAACACTATCATAGGGAATATCAATGAAGGATCTCCTAAATATTTCTTCAACACTGAGACAAGGAAAATCGAATGAATCGCAGCTAACTTAGAAGACAACTCTAATTCATAAGCAACATTTTCAATCCTTCTCATAATCTGATAGAGACCAATATAGTAGGGACTCAGTTTCCCTTCTTACCAAATCACATGATATCCTTCATTGATGACATCTTCAAATATATCGAATCATCCACCTCAAAATCTAAGTCTCTCCTTCTCACATCAGTGTAAGCCTTTTGGTGACTGTGTGTAGTCATTAACCTTTCTATAATTACATTTACATTCTCCATAGACTAGTTAACAAGATCAAGTCTAACAAACTCAACTTCTCCAACTTCAAACCAACCAATTGGTGATCCACATCTCCTCCTATATAAAGCTTCATAGGGAGTGATCTGAATACTTGCATGATAATTATTGTTATATGCAAATTTGATTAGAGGTAAATGATCACCCTAATTATCTTTGAAGTTAAGGACACAAGCCCTCAGAATGTCCTCCAATGTCTGCATAGTATGCTTTGCCTATCTATCTATTTAGGAATGGAAGACGATACTAAGATTCACCTTGAACCTAGTATTTTGAAAAGATCTCCAAAATTTAGATGTGAATTGAGCTCCTTTGTCTAAGATGATAGACAGGGGAACTCTATGAAACCTTATAATATCGTAAATGTACAACTTTGCATACTCTACTGTAGTGTCAGTGGTCTTAGTTATTAATAAATGAGCTTATTTAGTCACCCTATCCACAATCACCCATATCAAATTATGCTATTTTTGGGACCTCGCCAAACTGATAATAAAGTCCATATTGATCATCTCCCACTTTTAAGGAATCTCAAAGTTTTGAGCCAATCTACATGGCCTTTGATGCTTAACTTTGACTTGTTGATAATTTGGACACTTGGAGACAAACTCAGCAATATCTCTCTTCATTCCACTCCATTAATAAACTTCTCTCAAGTTATGGTACATTTTGGTAGTGCGAGGATAAATGGAATACCTAGACCTATGGGCTTCAACCATAATTATATCTCGAACCCCATCAATGTTCAGAACACACAATCTACTACTCTGGTATCTCAATACACCATCTCCCCATATGGAGAAAAGCATCACCTTTTATTTGTGCACAACTTCCTTCAACTGAAGTATAACAAGACCTTGGTCTTGCTTCTCTTTCACCTCTGCCACTAGAGATGATGCAGACCCATTCTAAGCATTACCTCCACCTTCGTTAGACTTTTCAAGTTGAAATCTCAATAGGTCCAATCTATGCACTTCCTTAGCAAACACTTTCTTTACTTCCTCCACATGGGCAGTTCTACCTATTAACAACTTGCTAAGAGTGTGACCAACTATGTCTAGAAGCATAAGCTATCACTTTTTGCTTCCGCATCAACACACAACCCATCCCAACTCTAGATGCATCGTAGTATATCAACAAATCCTCATTTCCATTAGGCCAGGTTAAAACTAGTGCAGTAGTCAACCTTGTTTTTAGCTCTTGGAAGCATTTCTCACATTTATCAGATCTTTCGAACCTGACCTTTTTCTGAGTCAGTCTAGTCAATGATAAGGATATCAAAGAAACCTTCGACAAATCTATGGTAGTAGACTATGAACCTTAAGAAGATCCTTATGTTAGTTGGGGAGGTTAGTCTATGCCAATTCTTAACTACTTCAATCTTTTGAGTATCCACTTGAATACCATCGCCTGAGACAAAATGGCCTAGAAAAGCCACAGACTTGAGCCAAAACTCACACTTGGAATATTTTGCATGTAACTCATTATCTTTCAAAGTCTATAAAGAAATTTTGAGGTGATTCACATGATCTTTCTCATCTCTAGAATATACCAAAATGTCATCGATAAAAACAATTATAAACATATCAAGGTACTATCTGAATATTCAGTTCATAAGTCCATAAAGGTTGCATGTGCATTTGTCAACCTTGAGGACATTCCCATGTAACACCCCATATTTTTCATGTACTAATGCTATGTAAATGAATCATGTTATGGTTGGGTCAAATTAGCGTCAATTCTTGGAAGTGCTTGAATCTCATCTTAATGGGCGATATGTGAGTCTAAATGCTTAAGAGGGTTGAGGGTGTATATGTGTTGGT
>JAOTQJ010014726.1:0-17536 GCA_025642045.1 Solanum sejunctum | reverse complement strand
TAATTATCAATAGTTGATACAGATTCTCAAGGTGCCATCCTTTTTGCATACAAATAGCACTGGTGCACCCCAAGGGGGCACACTAGGTCTTATAAAACCCTTCTCCAATAAGTCTTTTAACTGCTCTTTTAATTCACGTAACTCTATTAGGGAAATTTTATATGGAGGGATGGAAATAGGTTGAGTGCCTGAAAGTAAGTTAATACCAAAAATCTACTTCTCGTTCTGGAGGTAAGCCGAAAGTTCTTTAGGGAACACATCAACAAATTCATTCACCACTAGAACTGATTGAAGAGTTGGCACTCATATCCCTTACTCTAACAAAATGATATATATACCCCTTAGATGTCATCTTTCTTGCCTTAAAATTAGAGATAAACTTACCCTTTGGTGCCACAATATTGCTTTCCCATTCAATAATTGCCTCATTTGGAAAGTGAAAGTACACTCTCTTAGTTCGGCAATCCACGGTGGCATAGCAAGAAGATAACCAATCCATACCCATTATAACATCAAATTCCACCATTTCTAGCTCAACAAGGTTAACCAATGTGTCACGGTCACAAATAATGATTACACAGTCATAATAAACCCTTTTAGCGATAACAGATTCACCAGTTAGTGTGGACACTTCAAATGATTTGTTTAATAATTTGGGTGTTCTCTTAAGCTTCCTAGCAATTAGTGGGGTAATGTATGATAGTGTAAAACCAGGGTCAGTTAATTGCATATACATAATATGAAAAGATGGACAATGTACCTATGACTATATCAAGTGAAGCTTTCAAATTTTACCGACTCCTCAGAGCATAAGTGCGATCCTGGACTCCACTAGAGCTAGTTGCCCCTCTTACACCTCTACCACGACCTGTAGGTGCTTGTTGACCCCTACTTACTGGAGGAATTGACGATGATGATGCAATAGCTAACTGAGTAGATTGTGTTATATCACGTATATGCCTCCTCAGGCAATCTCTCATCATATGCCCTGACTCACCACACCAATAACAAGCGTCTGTCCCAACATGACATATAACTAAATGACTTCTTTCACACTATTTACAAGGCTACCTAGGAGTCATTTGTTGGCTATCCTGTTGTCCGTGCACCTTATCCCTCACCTCATTGACCAAACTAATTGCTTCTAGACCCTTGAAGTTATGGTGGACCATTGGCTACAGAGTAGGAGGAGGATGGCCTAGGTAGTCTATTAGAAAACAGAGGCCTATGCTCATCTTGGGATGGTGTAAACTGCCCCATAGATCTGGCCCTTTTAGCCTGCCCCATTTCCAACTATTGTGTTCTTCTTCTTTGCCTTTGATCCTCCTATTTCTATGCAAAATCTTGCATCCTTGCTATATCCATGTCTTTATTCAAGGAAACAATAGTATAGTCTCTGACCAGATACGTTTCTAATCTATCCACATATAATGAACTCTATCTGCCATAGTAGCAACTATACTAAGAGCATACCTAGCCAGGGAATTAAATTGAAGGCTATAATCCCTCACAATCATATTGCCTTGTTGGAGATTCAAATATTGATCTGTACGGGCCTCTCAGATCTCAATGGCAAGTAATGGTTAAGAAATGCCTCCTTGAAATTTTTCCAAATAGTTGGGGGAGCACCTATATATTTGGATTGCTTCCACGCTTCATACTACATTATAGCCACACCATTCAATTTGTATGTTGCTAGCTCAACAACTTCTGTACCGCTCACATGCATAACATCTAATGTGCGTTGGATCTGATCAATAAAGTCTTAGGGATCTTTATTAGGATCTGACTCGGTGAAGGATAGAGGGTCCAAATTAAGGAAGTCACATAACCTCATGCTAGCTTCCTTATTCGCACCACCTATACCTATAACTGGACCTTTCTATCTTTGACCTTGTACAATAACTATACGAGTCAAAAGTTGGACTGCATTTCTCAGATCCTGCACGATAGCATCAATAAATGGTTCTGGGAGAATTTCTATACTTCTTAGTTCATCAAGAGTTGGAGAAGTTGGAGATATCTATGATAGAGACCCATCTTGAGCCTCATTTCGTTGTCTCACCAAACTGGGTATACCAACAGTCATTTCTACTTTCTTTCCTTTACCTTTGCTTTTCCTAGTTTCTGGCATACTTCCTGTAACAAAACAATTTAGGGGTTAAACACAGTCCACCTATTACACTAGACTCTAGAGCACAATCTAAAGAATGAATAGAAAGTGACAACTCTTAAATGCCACGTAGCGTCCTCATTATAAATGTGGTGCACAACATATCGATAAACATGATTCTACATAGATATGGCTTTGTAGACTCCCTAGGATAACCCGCTCTGATACTACTTTTGTCATGCCTAAAGTCCCGTTAAGGCAGACTGGCACCCATTGTCGATAAGACTCGAGAGAATCCACATTCAACATGCCTTTAAGAAAGAAAATAGTAATAACAAGCTAAAATAAAATGCATATGGCTAGGCCATTGCGGCCACATTCTCTAAACTTGAAACATGATCACACTTTAATTTACATAGTCTACAAAGCCTCTAGATAAGAAAAAGTATTTGATAAAGGTTGGGACAGGCCCCTCCTAGACTAACTATTCAATACAAAAATATAAGCTCTAGATACATAAAGCTTTCAAGCAACCTGGAGCTTGGTGATAGCAGTTGGATATCTTATACTCCGACTGGGGAGAGCTACTAGCACCTGTACCTGCAGCATAAAATGTAGGTCCCCTGTAAGGGATTTCAGTACGAGATAATATACTAAATATGTAAGGTAGGAAATACTATATATGAAGTAACCACTCAAATGAAACTATGCACTGGTGTAAGGATAAGAGACCACCTTTAGTTATACTGTGGAATCATGTACTGTATGTTCTTTTTATTACTTACCTTTACTGTTAATCTGTGCACATCATATTGTATAAATTACCAGCTGATCAGTGGTAAATCTATATCGGGATGAACCCTGGTTAGGCTTTTCCTTTCACTCCTTGGGCTACTCCCCGTGATAGGATCGACCCTGGCTAGGTGATTCTTTCACCCCTCGGGTTACCACCCATCAATAAGCAATATACTTTATCATTCAATTACCTTTGAGATGATACATTTGGTGATTGTAATATTAGAGCTATAGGACTATAGATGTAGCATTTAACATGTAAATAATCATGAAAGACAAAATGACAATGAAAAAGAGTACATTACACAAATAATGAAATGTGTATGAGATGAAACAACTCGTGAACTTTATTTAGCAACAAGAACTCATGTAACTTGTTATCCACATATTTATGCAGATTTGAAAGGGACTATGTATGGGAGTATATGAATATGTGAAAGAATAGAGACACGATTAATAGTTGTATCAATGTTGGTAAGTGTCTTTATGTGCCAAGGAAGAATCTAGATTTCATGCCAAGTAATACGAAATCGAGTAGCCTTACATACCTCGTTGAATGACCTTGTTATTACCTCAAAGTGACCGCTTTTTCTCTTAAATATTTGTCTATAATATATTAGGCAATAAGACTAGTATTAGAAGCAAAGAAACACTTCTTGGCAACCCAATATCATAAAAACTAACACCTAGGCAGCAAGCTTATAATTAGCGACCTAAAGGCATTCCTTTAACCTTTTCACATATAATCGTACTTTCTAATAACCATTCTTATGTGCATGTCATACACATATTGTTTTATACCCTTAACAGTCCTACAACAGCTCACAAAGCACAAAACGTAACAATTATATACAACATAAAAGTAGGCAGCATAACATTACGTCCCTTTGCTACATTACGATGTCAACAATTCCAAACCTTTACCAACTTCAACAAACCTGTTCCCACAATATTTATACATACAAACAGTCCTAAAATAGTTCAAAAATAGTCCTGAAAATAGGTGGAGGATGTGAGACCATAGTCCTCAATCAATCAGCCCACAATATCCACAAACAACACACTTAGGATAACACATTAAACCTCAATTGTTTATGTATAACCAAATAGTGAATCAACCTTTATGCATCATTACTGAACTAAAACAAATTAAAAAATCAACTTATTTAATTATCAAGACCACCAAGAAGAGAAAAGCTCCCAAATAAATAATAAAAGTATACAACAACCCTTGGAACACATGCTGTCCAAAAATTTTAGCATATACCTAACCAGCGTAGTCTTTAGTTTTTCATACGAAAACCATACTAAACACATAAGCAGAATTATTTAACATTACCTTCAAGTTGTAGGTCTTCTCCAAAGACCATAAAAGTCTCCTTGTAGTTGCTTTACAATGTTAAGAAAGTGTAGAGAGAAAGCCTTAAGAAAATCTAATTTTTTTACAAGTTGAAGTGGCTTAAAGGTGCTGCTTGTAAGACCTTTTAAAAAGATAATTTTGGACAACATTCTCTTGAATATTTATACTTATTTTATCAAGTTAGTAATATAATATTTTTTTCCTTTCACTTGGGCCTTAATGGGTTGCAAAATTGATGGACCTTTGCTGCCCATTTTTCCCCTTTCTCTTTAGTTAGTTGAGCCTAAATCATCAAATGAATTGTAATGGGCTTGGGACCTTTTCCTATTCTTATTGGGATAAAAATATAGTCTATTTATGATGATAAAATATGGGCTAAATTTACACATTTAACCCGTACTGTATTTCATAATCGGACTTGGAAAACAGATTCGACGTTGGGCCTCATCTCCATCTAGCTAAATATTTTAAGCTAAGCAAGTAGGTAACTCACCTTCTAGCTTCCTAAGTCCTACAACAACCTCACTTCTCTTACTTCATTTAAGGTCACGATTTCCTCAATTTGACTTAAAACTTGTATACACTCGACCCTTTTAAGCATTAGACGTACATATCACCCTCTAATTTGAGATTCACGTACTTCTGAAAATGTGTGCTAATTTGATTAAGCTATATCATGTTTCACATGCATAGGACTAGTACATGTAAGATGTGGAGTATTATATTATATTTAGAGGCATTATTGGACATCTTGTAGACTCTCATCGAATCTATTTGCTTTAAGTTGTATTCTGAACCTTACAATTATGGTTATGGCTATTATAGATTAAATTTGGGTATTATCGTAAATAGGTATGTTTGATGGGGAAATTTGGAAGATCATAAGTGTAGAATTGCCCCCATAGAGTAAGCCATAATTACCCACCCCTAGTTTTTGTGTGCTACGCATTATGTGAATCCATTTTAATTGCTTTCCCTATGATATGCCCATAGCATAAGTCCTACTTTCCCATCCCTTAGAACTATGTGATTACTATTTAAATAATCTTCCAAACTGATGATGTGAATTTAGATACTTTGAGGCTTGTTTGGGGACTTTTGGGTTTCAATTCGCCATGTCACTCCTAGACCCTAGGCCTTGGTCATTAAAGAGATGGTATCAGAGTACTAGGTTTATAAATGGTCCTTGGATTATAACATGCAGCATCAAGTAGAGTCTTATTCATGGGTTTGAAGCATGTGACATCTATGAATAAGAGGCTACAGGGCATTTTATGAAATATTTCACTTTTTCGTGATTCTCATCGTGCCATGGAATGTGTGTAAGATTTCTTGTATTCATCCCTTCCTACTAGACAGAAAGAGTTACTTTGGGCCTATTATACAACCCAGGCCAGGAGTATGTTGTAGATGATCTTAATGAGGTTAGAAGGGAGTTAATGAAGGGTGTACATTGTTTAGCAAGCTTGCTCCTTCGGATACTTGCAGTTTTCTTTGGTTAGCTGATTATTGTAAGAGGTATGTTAAAGGGTTCTCATCTATTGTATCTTTATTGATCATGTTGACTCAAATGAAGGCCAAGTGAGTATGGTCGAATGATTGTGGGGAGAATTTCATACTTTAAAATATCAGCTTACATTGGCTCCTGTTTGACTTTACTGGGTGGCTTAGATGGGTTGGTGGTAAGTTGTAATGTTTCTTGAATTGAGTTAAGTTATGTACTTATGCAACATGGTGAGGTAGTAGCTTTCACGTCAAATAAATTGAGGGAGCATGAGTACACAACTCATGATCTTGAGTTAACAGTGGTAGTGTTTGCATTGAAATTTTAGAGACACTACTTGTATGGGTGCATGTTGTTGTTTTCGCTCTATGAGAGTTTGCAATATATATTCACTCAAAAGGACCCTAACTTAAGGAAAATGAGAAGGTTCGAACTCCTAAAGGCTATGACATGAGTGTATGACATCATCCTGATAAGGCAAATACAATAATGGATGCTCATAGTAGGCTATCTAGGGGAAACATGGCTAATGTTGATGAAGGGAAGAAAGAGTTGGCAAAAGATGTTTACTGTTTAGCGAGATTAGGTGTTAGGTTGGCCAACTCTAATGATAGAGACATTCATGTTCAGAATGGGGCCAAACTTTTTGTGGTTGTTAAGGCTAAGACTAAGCAGGACTTAGATCCATCATTGGGTTGGGTTGAAAAGGTTGATTTCCACTAAGATAGAGGTTTTCTCCCAAGGGGAAGACGGTATAATTTGGTTCCAAGATTGATAATATGTTGCAAATATTGATGGTCTTAAGGATAAGATCATGAATGAAGCCCTTAGCTATCATTATCATATTCACCCGAGATCTACAAAGAGGTACTAAGGTTTGAGAGAAGTGTATTAGTCGTATGGTTTGAAGAAGGAAATTGCCAAACTTGTATCTAAATGCCCTAATGATCAGCAAACGAAGGTAGAACACCAAAGACTTGGTGGTTTGACTCAAGATATTGAAAATTTTTACTTGGAAGTAAGTAGGAAGAAGTGAACATGGATTTTGTGGTTGGTTTGACTTAGACAAAAAAGCAGTTTGATTCAATTTGGGGTATCTTTGACTAAATGACTAAGTAGGCTCACTTCTTATCGGCTAAGGCTACTGTCAATGTTGAAAACAAATGCCAAGTTATTTAATTTGGAGTTGGTTGACTAGAACATAGGCCTACTTATATTATGTTGGATTGCGGTACCCGACTTACTTCTCACTTTTTGTAAATCTTCTCTAAGGGGGATTGGCCCTAAGTTGAAGTTAAAGCACATATCATTTTTTATCCTCAATCTGTTGAGCAAGACTAGAGGACAATTCAAACTTTGGAGGATATGTCGAGGTCTTGTGTGTCAGAATTCAAGGTTATTTGGGATGATTTCCACCACTTATTGAGTTTGTTTACACAATAGCTTTCATGCTAGCATTGGTACTATACTGCTTAGGCCTTTGGGTGGTAGAAGGCGCAGGTCTTTGATGGGATGGCTTGAGTTAGATGAGATGCCTTCTATAGGCCTAGATTTATGTTGGGGGCTATGGAAAAAATGGAATCGTTTAGGGAAAAGTAGAATATGTTTCAAAGTCACCAAAGATTTTAATTAGATGTTAGAAAGAGAGATCATGAGTTTTGTATTGGTGACTGGGTATATGTGAAGGTATCACCTATGAAGGGTGTGATGCATTTTGGAAAGGAGTGCAAGTTAAGTTTCTCGGTATGTGGGCCCTTATAAGATTATTGAGCGATGTGGGAATGTGGCCTATAGATTGAATTTACACTCGGGATTTGAGTTCTATTCATTTGCTTTTCTATTAGTCTAAGTTGAGAAGGTTGGTCATACTAGTGCTATTGTGTCTTCAGAAGGTGTTGAGATTGAGGAGAACTTTTCTTATGAGAAAGTTCCGATTGAGATATTGGATGGGCAAGTGGAGAGGTTTCACAATGAGGATCAACATATTGAAAGTGCTACATGGGAAGTTGAACCAAGTATGATGTGATGATACCTCTATCCTTTCCAATCAACTCAAGCCTATGGTATTAGGTTCTTCCTATTCTCAATAGTTCTAATTCATTCACTATTGAGTCTCATGACATGACATGCAAACATGGGCACAAAAATGATTTATTTTATGATGCTTTAAATGATTTGAATACGTTTTGATATGAGTTTTAATGACTTGATAATTTTCAGATAATGAATTATGCATTGTACCTTATGTTTGGAAGTTTCATATCCTAAGTCAAGCCTTTCAAGCCTTGTTCTTGCACATTCGAGGATGAATGTTCCCCATGGGGAGATAATGTAAGTACCCAAACTTTGTATGACTTCATTAGAGTTTGAAATTTTCATTTTTGGCAAAATCTGGACAAAGCGTAATGTCAAGGGAGACTACACGGTCTGTGTGAGGTCATACAACCCGTGTAGCCTCCAGTAAAGTTGTACTTGGCTTTAATTTTGGGTGTGTGGCCTTTGAGTGGAGTTTTGGGCTAAGGCACATCATACACCCCACACGGGTCTTGTGACACTTCACGGACCATGTAGAGGGTCATATGATGGTCTTGAGCTTTGAACACCAATGTTAGGAGATAAGTATTGGGAAATGACCACTTCACACGGACCATGTGAAGGCACACGGGCCGTATGGCTAACTGTATGACCAGCTATATGGTCTTCAAGGTGGGAAATATTCTAATTGTTGCTTCACTCTTGGCGTGGAATATTTTATTTTGGTTAAGGTTGATTCCATGAGTAGTGGTACGGACCATGTGAAGCCACACGACCCATGTGGTCCAACCATATGGCTCATTTTTCGCTCAAAAATATTCCAAGTATGGGATGTTTATGCTCAAGCTAAGTTCACTTTTAAGCTTTCAAATCAAGCTCACTTATGTTGTTTAAGTCCATCATGGGTCTCCTACTATCACAACCCAAGCCTACGGCCTAGATATGATTGGCTAATGGAAAACTCGAAGGGACCCCAAACAATTCTCTTAGCATATCATACATATATCCTTCGTCGCGAAAGCAAGATAAAATAACAACAGAGATACACATAAGGGGAGTAGGGACTAAGGGAGAGATTAATACTTAAATAACATGTGAAAGTTTAGAAATAAGGGAAAGGGACTAAGGGAAAGCTTGTATAACATCAAGACCAAGAGGAAAAGAGTCAAATCTCATAACATAGATACATAGGTACATAGCATGTCCAACAACATCTCTACTACGCAGATAAGAGAGGAGGCCAAGATAAGCAATAAAGAAAAGTGTCTCATTACACAATAGGAGAAATCTAGACCAACATCCCCAGAATGGAGGACTCACCAACTAGCATGAGTGATGCCGAAAGCCACATGGAGGAGGAGGAGGATCCACTTGGGCTTCAGTTCCTACATAGTGAGATCATATAGGCAAGAGTATGCATTAGTACATTTGAATGTACTAAGTATGTAAAATGCAATAACAACAAGAGATAGGCATCATAATCAAAATGCATAGCAATAGGAAATAGACATCATATAACAATATGGCATGTGTAATCAATGAATAAGTAAAACATGCTTAAGTAACTCATGCTTATATATGATATCATATATGTAGAAGAGACCGAGCAAGATTTCTGAAGTACAAACCCTTGGTTGGTTGATGATGATCTTACCCCATCACCCTGGTTGTGGGGTACAAACTCCTCACATGATTGATGATAATCTCACATTATCACCCTGGTGGTAAAGTACAAACCCCTCACATTGTTGATGATAATCTCTCCTTATTATCCTGGTCTTAAAGTACATACCCCTCATACGGTTGATGATAATCTCACTTTATCACCATGGTGGTAAAGTACAAACTCATCACATGGTCGATGATAATCTCACCTTATCACTCTGGTGGTGAAGTAAAAACCCCTCACATAGTTATCAAGGCACTAGCTCCTTGATTGGTTATCACCATGGATGGGCAAGTGGAGAGGTTCCGCAATGAGGATCAACATATTGAAAGTGCTACATGGGAAGTTGAACCAAGTATGATGTGATGATACCTCTATCCTTTCCAATCAACTCAAGCCTATGGTATTAGGTTCGTCCTATTCTTAATAGTCCTAATTCATTCACTATTGAGTCTCATGACATGACATGCAACATGGGCACAAAAATGATTTGTTTTATGATGCTTTAAATGATTTGAACACGTTTTGATATGAGTTTTAATGACTTGATAATTTTCAAATGATGAATTATTCATTGTACCTTATGTTTGGAAGTTTCATGTCCTAAGTCAAGCCTTTCAAGCCTTGTTCTTGCACATTCGAGTACGAATGTTCCCCATGGGCAGATGATGTAAGTACCCAAACTTTGTACGACTTCATTGGAGTTTGAAATTTTCATTTATGGCAAAATTTGGACAAAGTGTCACCTCAAGGGAGACTACATGGTCTGTGTGAGGTCATACAACCCGTGTAACCTCCAGTAAAGTGGTACTTGGCTTTAATTTTGGGTGTGTGGCCTTGGAGTGGAGTTTTGGGCTAAGGCACATCATACACCCCACACGGGTCTTGTGACACTTCACGGACCATGTAGAGGGTCGTGTGATCGTCTTTAGCTTTGAACACCAATGTTTGGAGATAAGTATTGGGACATGACCACTTCACACGGACCATGTGAAGGCACGCGGGTCGTATGGCCAACTGTATGACTAGCTATATGGCCTTCAAGGTTGGAAATATTCTAATTGTTGCTTCACTCTTGGAAAGGAATATTTTATTTTGGTTAAGGTTTGTTCCATGAGTAGTGTTACGGATCGTGTGAAGCCACACAACCCATGTGGCCCAACCATATGGCTTACTTTTCGCTCAAAAATATTTCAAGTATGGGATCTTTATGCTCAAGCTAAGTTCACTTTTAAGATTTGAATTCAAGCTCATTTATATTGTTTAAGTCCATCATGGGTCTCCTACTATCACAACCCAAGCCTAGGGCCTAGATATGACTGGCGAATGGAAACCTCGAAGGGACCCCAAACAATCCTCTTAGCATATCATACATATATCATTGGTCGCGAAAGCGAGATAAAATAACAAAAGAGATACACATAAGGGGAGTAGGGACTAAGGGAGAGATTAATACTTAAATAACATGTAAAAGTTTAGAAATAAGGGTAAGGGACTAAGGTAAAGCTTGCATAACATCAAGATCAAGAGGCAAAAGAGTCAAATCTCATAACATAGATACATAGGTACATAGCATGTCCAACAACATCTCTACTACGTAGATAAGAGCGGAGGCTAAGATAAGCAAATAAAGAAAAGTGTCTCATTACATAATAGGAGAAACCTAGACCAACATCCCCAGAATGGAGGACTCACCAACTAGTATGAGTGATGCCGAAAGCCACATGGAGGTGGAGGAGGATCAACTTGGGCTTCAGTTCCTACATAGTGAGATCATATAGGCAAGAGTATACATTAGTACGTTTGAATGTACTAAGTATGTAAAATGCAATACAACAAGAGATAGGCATCATAATCAAAATGTATAACAATAGGAAATAGATATTTATAACAATATAGCATGTGTAATCAATGCATAAGTAAAACATGCTTAAGTAACTCATGCTTATATAGGATATCATATATGTAGAAGAGACCGAACAAGATTTCCGAAGTACAAACCCTTAGTTGGTTGATGATGATCTTACCCCATCACCTTGGTTGTGGGGTACAAACTCCTCACATGATTGATGATAATCTCACCTTATCACTCTGGTGAAGTATAAACCCCTCACATTGTTGATGATAATCTCTCCTTATTATCCTGGTGGTGAAGTACATACCCCTCACATGGTTGATGATAATCTCACCTTATCACCATAGTGGTGAAGTACAAACTCATCACATGGTCGATGATAATCTTACCTTATCACCCTGGTGGTGAAGTACAAACCCCTCACATGGTTATCAAGGCACTAGCCCCTTGATTGGCTATCAAGGTGCTAACCTCTCCCCCCTCCCCCCCGACAAGGTTACTCGGTCTCTTAGTCCTCTTGAATCGGGAATGGTCTAATGCAACACTTTATAAATAATATATCATATATTTAAGCTCTTTTCATCGTCATAACATCATTCTTTGGACCTTTAATTCCTTAAGAAACTATAACCGGACATTTTATCAAGCACTTGACGAGTGTGAAATGCTAGTGTAAAACCATACAGTTTAGAGATGAAATCATGCAAGAATATCCATTGTAAAATCATTAATTAACACCTTGCAACACCCTTAAGCAACATACATCAAAATCTCTCATCACATCTTACAATAGATACAAGATTTATAGCTAACAATTTGCTAAAACAACCATAATTTCATGAAACCCTAACATAGTGTGCAGTGAATTTCTGAATAAGTAAGACCCATGAATAAACCAACTTTTAATCATGCAATGTTATGTAAAAGATAGCTTGGGTATCATAGTTTAAAGGAACCCATAAAGGAAACCCACATACCTTGACTTTGGAGAACCCTTGAAAAAGATTAGAGATAGAGACTTGAAGCTTGTATGAAATCCTTAATGAAATCTTTAAGATTGATCTTGAGTTTTGGGACTTGAATTTAGGGTGAAATATGAGTCTAAGTGTTTGAGAGGATATTGGGGAATGTTAAGGATGAGATGAGGGATAAATAAGGCTAAGTATAAGTATTTTCACGTATGGGAACCCTTAGGCCCAAGACTTAAAAGTCTTGGACCGAAGTAAAAAATCAAGATAATTTTAATACTAGTATGGGGGAGAGGGAAGGAACGCGCACTTACACTATTTCTCAGCTCACTTTGAAAATTTAGATTTTGCTACGATTGCTATAAAATCGAGTTAGACCCATTTTCACTCAATTTTGCCCCCTAAACAAGAGTATGAAGTCAAATTTTTAAAATAATGCATAGATTTCGAGATATTTGGAAATTTCAATTCCGGGCATATTTTCAAGCACTTTTTGGTCATTTCACCTACATCAAGCCAAGTTCAAAGGAATTCTATTGGTTAAGTTTTTCAGTAGTACCAATAGAAGGGGTCAACTTTAAAGAGTATATTTCTTAGCACAAAAAGAACTAGGTGGCCCATGACCTATAAAATTAAATCTCTTTGAATTAGCTTTTCAACGTACTTGGTTTCACCTTATTTTGAGTTTGGATGAAGAATTTATACCCATTTTTGTAGAACTTATCTATGTAGGGGTATATGCGGGTTTTCTTTTAAATTCTGTTTCATTAATGGCGTCTTCGTAAATTCAGTTATTTCTATTGGTCTTTTGGGATTTTCTATGCTATCTAATGACCTTCTAAAGACCTAAACCCTATTCCAAACATTCAAAACTCACTCCTCACATTTTAAACGCTCTCTCAAATTCCTCTCAAGAACTCTTGAAGATTTTCAACTTGGGGATCAAGGCAAATTCAAGTCTCCTTCAAACTTCTCTTGGAATTTCTTAAATTGGATCTAGCTATGTAGTCTGATCCTTGATTCCTTCCATTCAAGGAGATCCAAATCTTCTCAACCAACTTTCTATGAAATTAAGCTTACTTGACATGTGAGTTTTCATTATTTTAATTTATTAAATTAAATTGATGTATAGGTTGTACATATTTGATGATTTTAAATTACTTTAAGCCCTATTATGATGATCTAGATTGAGCTTATGAAATTATGAATATGCATGTCCCTTTTCAAGGCTTATTTATGCGTGGGTAATTATATTATGATATTAAATATGGATTAAATTATATTTTCTCTTGAATTTCATAATATACCATTGATTTTAGATTGAATCTCAATTACGCATGTTTTCCTCGCATCATTCCTGGCATTTGCATTCATGACATTGGATTATTAGAGAAATTATGAAGTGGGTTAAGCCCAATAATACTTTACGATATGATTTTGAGAAGATATTGGTTATGACAAGAATCTAATCACATACATATCTATGATTATGGCTCTTCGAGCATTTTGGGTGCTTGAACCATTTTGGGATGTGAATGAGTTATCCCTATACATTAGTATTATAACTATAAGCTATGTTTTTGCATTTAAGCCTAAGTATGGATAATTATGGAAGGTGTTTGGCTTTTAAGCCCAATTGTGCATTGAAATAATTTGGTAAGACTTTTAACTCCTTTGAAAGCATGTATAGCTACTTATATTATAAGTATTCTTATAGGATGACGAAGTTGCACCAAAGGAATGAGGGTTCTCTCTTTCTCTCCTGCCTTGATCTATGTGCCTAGCATAGGTTCCTTTTTGAAATAGGGGTGCCCGTAAGGAAATTTGCCTCCAGAAAAATATTGCCCATAAGGAGAAGAAATTATATGACATGATATGATATACTATATGTGAAAATCCTATCTGAAATGGGGGTGCCCATAATAAAGGTTATTTCATACGAAATGGGGGTGCCCGTAAGGTAAAGTATGGTTTACTTTAGCAAGTATACCACTTCTTTACTGGTGAGGAGTTTCATTGAGATTCCAAGTAATAGTTCACTTGGTATTACTCATTCCAATTGAGGTCACATCCTCACTATATATATGTGCATCATTTGTGCTTCATGCATTATAAATTTCATAGCATCTTGTTATATTACATTCCTTGCTATAAGTTTCTGTCTATAGTATGTGCCCTTGCCATCTAACACTTTATTCAGGTTTTGGTAAGTTAAATGCATTGTACCTCACATACTTAGTACATTTAGACGTACTAACGCCTACTTTTGCCTACATGATCTCACTATGTAGGGATCGGAGATTACTTTCATCCACCGTTTGAAAATTAGATTGGATTTTAAGTCATTTGTTGTGGTAGGTCCTATCTTCTAAGGATAAGTCATTATTCCTCTACCTTATGTTGTTTTTCCTTATGTTATCTATACTTTGAGGGTGAGCTTGGTACATGTCTTGGCTCCAGGGTCCCATCTTATGTCTAGAGGCATTGTTTGACATCTTGTAGGCTCTCGTCGGATCTATATGTTTTGTGTTGTATTTGAACCTTAATATTATGTTTATGGCTATTATGGATTGATTATGCAAATTATGTTATATATGTATGTCTTATGTGGAAATGTGGAAGATCCTAAGTCCCGAATTGCCCCTATAGAGTGAGTCATACTTACCACCCCTAGTCTTTATGTACAACATGTTATGTGAATCTATGTTAATCCCTTTCCCTACGATATCCCCATAGTGTGAGTCCTACTTTTCCATCCATTAAAACTATGTGATTACTATTTGAATATGCTTCCGAACCAATAATGTGAATTTGGATACTTTGAGGATTGTTTAGGGACTCTCGGGTTCCCATTCGCCATGTCACTCCTAGACCTAGGTCTGTGTCATTACACTTAACTTATTATTGATCGTTTTGTTATCGAGCTTACCATATTCTTTTGTAAAAATTTCAATGTACTAATTATCATACTCAAAATCACAAAAAGAGCTTATCACCACATTCAAGCCACACATACATAGATTTTTCTTTCAAATATTACTTAATAATTTTCTAACCCAGATCAATGATACAGAATAGACCGAACTATGTGTCTCTCAATTCAATTCTCCGCTCTCTTGGAAAGATACATCTTTGACCTTTATTATCATAGTGAATTTTGTTCTTGTATCTTTCTAGATGCTAACCTGCACCTCACTAATTTTATTTATTTTGTACTCCAGCTCTTTTTTGTTCTATTTGAATAGTGTCTTAACACATTTTACATCTTTTTGTATGATCACATTACTCATCAAATAGTAGTAATTCATTAATTTAAAGATCCATAAGTCATTATTACCATACTGAATTCGTTTAATAAAAATTCTTATCATATAATTGCATCCTGATCATAATCCATCACGCATTGTTATTGTCATTATGCTTAATAGCCTTTGTCATTATCTTGAAGTCAACCTTATCATCGACATAATACTTTAAACCCAGTTATATCAATAGAATTCAAAGAACTAATCCAATTTTTATACACATTCTCTTACTAAAATCCTCCATTGCCTTCCCCTAAGTTACTCGTTAGGACTTTCTTTATCCATAAGCTTATCATTCCAATATTGATTCATTCCCTTAGAGTTTATTATGAAATCACTAATGCTCATTTAAAATACTTGAGATAAATTTCACTTCTGACACATTAATCGTACCAAAGATCAGTCACTAAATTTTTTCTTATCAATGCCTAATCCAAGTGTTCATAGTAAGAACTAGTTGATTCCTCATATGTGGATGCAATATCAAATCTCAATATATGAGCAAATGACCCCTTTCTCATCCTATGATGATGATATAGTTTATGGGGTTTGAGTTATTTATACTTTTATCCAAATCGATGTTAAATACTACTCCTAGAACATTATGCTCATATCTAACACTATTCCAAATCATCTTATCAAGTCTAATTGGACTCTCATAAGTTCAAACTCATCCCAATCATTAAATCTTTCTTTTAAAATAAAAGGAATATACTTTTAACTCTTTCAAAACTTATCAAAATCCTTTCTCAAAACATCATGTGCTTTCATTTAAAATATGCTTCAAAAGTCATTCACATATCTTCAAGACTCTTTCTTAAATAAATGACTCATATTCATGAAGACTTAGTAAAATATGTTCAAATTAGTTTAAAATCATCTTTGCTCAACATATAAAAATGACCACCAATCTTAATTCGAAGTGCATAAAATCAAATATGATCCTTAATTAGGGTTTATGTGAATGAGGACATGAGCATGTATTTATATTAAGAACCAAAACTCATCTCAACTCAAATCAATGGAGATAAATGAATACGTGGACGAACTCAATCTAACGTTGTGTTGGCCTTAGGATCAAGAGTGGGCCTCTGTGAAGATGAAGAAGACTAAATATAATTTTCAAAATTAGGAAGGCTGGCTAATCTTTGACATACCCCCATCTACAACCAACAATAAAGACTGAATGGAATAAGCTGAATAGGCTCGAAAATTTCTACCCTTTAGACTAAGGACTATTAAACTCGCCACCTTTAAAAAACTTCGTAGAAGCTATCATCTTGACGAAGCATCTAGATTCACTCCTTTAACTCTATCATGAAATCAATCACTTCTTGAAAAGACTTTGCTAAAGTAGCCGCCTATAAGTTAGAATCTGCAAATTCAACTTTTGCCCCTTCATCATATGACGAATTCACTTTTTTGAACTAAAGTAAGTTTGAGTAGTATATCTAGATAAGGCATGAAAATTGGCTTCATAGGTTGCAACAGTCATCTCTATTGCTCTATATTCAGAAATTTATCTCTATTCTTATCTCTCAAAGTCCAGAAAATATACTTCTCCATAAAGAAATTAGAAAAGTTTTACAAATCATAAGTGATGTTTTTGTTGGTTGACACTCAACATGAAACCTCCATCATATTATTGTGTCCCCTTGGAATTGGTATGTCACAAACTCAACACCAAATCTCTTTACTATATCAATCTTATGAAATAACTCATGACAATCAATAAGAACATCATAAGCACCCTCAGATCCAATACTCCACATACGAGGGGTTTTAACTTCAAGAACTTACGAAATAGTTCATATTAGTCACTAGTGTTAGGACCCGCAACATAATTTTAACCCCGAACATCCTCAATTGGTTCAATTTAATAAAGTATTGGGACCTATGTAACATTTTACTTAACTTAGGTCCTTAAGAATAAAAG
>JAOTQJ010014715.1:0-17536 GCA_025642045.1 Solanum sejunctum | reverse complement strand
TAGGATTAGAAACATTACCTCAATTGAATGCAAGACTTCCTTTCCTTCTTCTCCTTCTCTTCTTCTTCTTCTTCACTCCTCAAATGTGTCTAAATGTGGCTAAGTGTCAAGACCAAAATCTTGAACAAGAGGGGTATATATAAACTTACAACTTTTCAAAATTGCAACATAAGGGCTCCTAGTTAGCTCATTGACCAATTAGGTTCCCAAACTTTTCTATTTTAATCCCATTAAGGACTCCCGACTTCAACTAAATTTTTACCCGCGAAAATTCACTTAATCCCATACTCCCGCACCGTAAGTTAGTAAAATTTAAAATACACCTCCATCGCAATATTTTTCCCCGAATGAGCAATTAACCTCCATTTAGTTAATTACGGGGTCTAACAAAAGATACCGTGAATATGTTAATATCTATAAGGTAGTTTTTTCATCATTATTATTGTACTAGTTAATATCCTATTTATTCTTTCTGAGAATTAGACAGAAGACCCCCATTGGGTTTTGGGTGGGGGTGGAGTGAGGGTGTGGGTGAGACTAAAATAAATAATTTCTCCATAATTAGATGAAGTGGAGCTCCAAACATTGTCATTATGTATTATATCTACCACACTTCTCAGCAATCTAGCTGTAAATATTCTCTCATTATCTCACTCTGTATGCATTTATTTTCAAGGAAGATGAGAAAGAGAGATTTGATAGGTGAAAGGATTTCTTGGAGCGTCAAACGGAGTCTACTGAGTTGCCCATACATGGGATATTTGCAAAGAAAAGTTCTTCTAATCCTAGTGCTGAATCAATTGCTCAGGAGGTAAGTAGTGATGCACAAAATGGATAAGAAGGTAAACCTGAATGCATAAAAGAGAAGGATGATACATTGATATCTGTAGAGAGGAAAATTTGCCAGGGCCAAATATGGATGAGAATTAAACCATCTCTACATGTTGTTGAGCATATGATGAGCACTCATGTAAAAAAGAACATAAACTTAGCCAAACAGGAGCAAGATTTTGGTCCACTGAAGCCCTTCCTGCAATTGAAGAGTCTAGACCCACAAAAGGAGAATCAAAAGAGAACTCAGAAGATGAGTTTTATTATATGGAAAGATCAGAATCCTAAGACAAATCTGAATTAGATTCCATGCAAGACATCCCTTTAAATGATGTTGTTAGCCAATTCTCTTATATTAGTCAAGAGTCTTTTGCCTCCTTGGAAAGAAGAAATGGATTGTCTTGTTCAGGGTGGAGTACCTATGGATCTCAAGAGAGTGGCACATATAATCTTTTAAAATTTCCTTATGATTGTGTTCTTTAAAGTTATATGAATTCATGCACTATCTTTATTCACATAAGCTTAATATTGGAATATCAGGTTTGGCAAGCCTTTGTGGGTGTTAGGATCTCGGTCTGGTAATAATAATAGTGTGGAATCTGAAGACTATAGAAGTTATGTTAATGCAAGCATGGACTCTGTATGTATACCTGAGAAATGGAGAGGGCAGATTGAGAAGGTCATTGAATGTGCTTTATGTATACTATTCTTTTGAGTACTTTTTGTATTCTATGTTACTGTTAGTTTGTCCGTGTTGGGTCCAATCTTATCTTATTATTTTACTGCAGGATCTACCACAGACATTTTCTAGACCTATTGCTCTAGATGAGGATGGAAGAAATGTTTTAAGGAGTTTACTTAATGCCTATGCTCGACACAATCCCTCAGTTGGCTATTGTCAGGTATTTAGTTAGCATATTGTTGTTATTTTTACTCGTCTTTTTCTCCTTTTTCTTCCCTCGGTATTTTGAAAATTGCTGCAAAGATAGTTGTGTTTGTTAAGATCCTTGAAATTCTATTTGACCATGAGGCTAGAAGAAAATTACTTTACCAACATTACAAGTTTGTTGTTGATTCAATTTTGACGTTTATTTAACCATAAATAAGATTGTGTATATGGAGGATAAAAAAAATTAGTACTAATAGTTCTTCTTTAATCATCTTTTGATAAGGTAAGAATTTTATATTTTCAAAAAGGATAACATAAGGTAATTATGCAAGTACGAAGGAGGTCCAAAAAATAGCACAGATTGTTAAGGTCCTGTGTAGCCAGACTCAAATAGATATTGTATCTGATGTACTATTTACAATTTTTCCTTCAATCAAAACACTAATTTTTGGATACAACTGAATTTGACATGTATAAAAAGTATCCTTTCTTCCTTCAAACCAACCACACTATCTCTGCGATACAGATAGGGATACATCTTGTATTGCCTCTTCTTCACAGATGTTGTACTTGTCGACCTCATAACAAACCTCTAAAAGTTTGTGGAATTTTCCAATGAAATCCCACATACATCAAAGAAAACCCCCTAAATCTGCCAAGTTTGATAGCAATGTGAGTGTCAGTAATCTACTATTTTAGAGGAATTCTCATAAAGAAAGCATCTACAACACAGGTGCAAACCTCTATTCTAAAGTCTTTCTTGAGTTAAACATGCATTATGTGTGCTTATAGTCAACTAAAACATGCCACCTTAGGTGGTGCTTGGTCTTCCTAAGCATCTTCCCTGGAAAAAGCTTATCAAACACACCAAATTCTCCCTTGTTACATTTTGTAATAATTACTCTTTAATGATTTATTTCGAGATGATACAATTATATAGCTGGTGAAGTTTGTATTAAAACACTAGTGTATGCTGTGTTTTTACTTGCTATTACAACTATTTTTAGTTAATTTTTTTAAGATAAGGTCAATAATTTTACTAAATGGGAATTCGTTGTATTCCAGTATTATACTAAAAATAGTATTCTATTTTGTAAAAAGTCACCAAATCATCTATATAATTAGGAATCTCAAAGATGCACCAAAAAGAAGCTAGAATCACGAGGTATTCATCACTTGTACACAATCTTTCTTGATCCCTTCATATGCTCTCATATTTCTATTGTTAATTGAAACTAGCTTTAGGCTATGTCTGTGATCGTATACCCAACTAAGTAAGTATAGAACTTTTAAAGGCTATATAAATATTATTAAACTATGTATATCTGATATGCAATTGTTTAAAGCAATTTCAAAAGTATGTTTATACTTTGTTGCTAAGTTAAGAAGTATAATACTTGTGGATATTGAGATATACTATTCACTTGATTGAGTATTTATATTTGGTACATAAAATTTATAGGGGTTTTAATTGAAAAACATACTATTGTATGCTCAGAAAATCAAAGATAATTATTAATAGCTCCACCTTTGCCTTCCTTTTTTCTTCAGTTGCTACCTTACACTAGTTCAATTATTTTTTGCTTGTATTAAAGTTGCTTGATATATGATATACTACTAACTCGTGATAATTTTATCCATTATATTTCATATTTTGATATATTTATTTTATTATTTTAAGTCATACAATTTGATGTTCGAAATTTTCTCCTATAGAATATTTCAATATGATGAACAATTGATGAAATTCTTTGAAGACATTATTTTATTAGATTGGTTATATAACGATATTAGGTATTTTTTTCAAATAGTATAAGTTTATTTTTTAAGTTGTGATACTATAGTTGTTTGGATTAATACTTGCTTTGTTTGCTGAGATTTTATGAGATATATTTTATTTTATGAATTAATATTATATATAAGTTAGCATTTAACAAACTCTGATACCTATATTAGGGTCCCTTTTTCTATCAATTTTGTTGGATTTACTAGTTAAATACTTATCATCAAAAGTATAAACTACATAATTTATGAATGAATGTAGTCATTATTAATAATGGCTATGCCTTCGCTCATTAATTTAGTGTCAAATTAAGTTGTTTTACTAGCCAAAAGAATTGGACACTACAAGAGTATAATTAGACATTTTAAATGTGATTTAAAAAATATCTTAATTGCCGCTAAAACTAATGCATTTTAGCTGTAATTTAGTCTAATTTACTAGCTATAAAAACGGATGCTACATGAGCATAACTAACCTTTTGGACACTATTCTGCAGTCATTTTAACTGCCGCAACCAATTACTGCTAAAATAAATTTGTTTTAGCAGGAATTTAATTGAATATACCGACTATAAATATGGACACTATATAAACACGTCTAACTACCTTAGATTGGATTTAGCAATAATCTTAATTGCCACAACCAATTGCCGCAAAATTGAGTGAGTATTAGCGGCAATTGAGCCTAGCTTTACCAGCATTTACCATAATGGCCGAAAAAGATTTTGTTGACCCTTGATACAGCGGCCAAAGTTCATTAGCTGATGAAGGTTACAACCGCAATTATTATGGTCGCTAATATGATTTTTAATTTCCACTAAATCCTTTTTTTGTTTTAGTGAATTGTGGAGCATACTTGGAGAGTTGGTTGACTTGAGGGCATACTCCCTCACACTCATGGACCCTTGCTTTAAATTTATAAATTCTATTATTTTGGCCTCCCTTACCGCAAGAGAGAAGAATCGATTGAGAAATGTCACCTTAAACTCCTCCCAAGAAATAGCATCATGATTTTCCTTTTCCACCTTCCATTGCACAAACCAAATTTGAGACACCCCTTTTAGTTGGTACACTGCCAACTCCGCCTTCTCCTCTGAATTCACCTCGATGACAGATAACATCTTGTACACCTCATCGATGAACTCTTGGGGATTCTCATCCACCTTAGACCCATAGAACTCCAGTGGATTTATTTGATTCTAGCAAAGTACCTTACTCTCGAGGCTGGAGTATTTGCATGAAGAGCTTGGGCCCCTTGATTTATTTGATTAGTCATGGCACGAGCCAACATGGTAAGAGCATCCTAGAATTCTTCATGAGTCACTCCTCCATCTTGAGAAGATTGCAGAGCGGAAGGAGCTAGTTGCTCCTTGGGTGTACTGGCTCTTGTTTCTCTTGGAATTAGCATGATTTAGAATGGCAAAGAACATTTGTTAGGGGAAAACCTTACCTGAACTTCTATAGTATGACATAGACCATCAAGAAGAAAAATATTTCCTAAAATATCTCATAGCTTCCCACTCATAGTTGTGACACGCTTCACAGCCATGAATAAGACTCTAATCGATGTGATGTATTGGATACCGAGGACTATTAACAACCTAATGCTCTAATACCAAGTTTGTCATGACCCAAACTAGGGCCTAGATGTGACACGGCGAATGTGGAACCCGAAGGGACCCTAAACAAGCCTTTAACATATCATAATCTCATTCTTGGTCACAGAAGCAATTAAAGAACAACAAAAGAGTAAAAATAGGGATACCAGGGCTAAGGAAATTCTTTATTAGCATAAAAATATAAAGAGTCAAGCTTAAAGCATAGATACATCATAATATTCCAACAACACCTCTAAACTTAGAATAGAGCGGGGACTAAGACACTTTCTGAGCTCACCCTCATAATGTCAAACATCAACAATAAAGAAGTTTTTGAAATAGCAAGAGAAAGTAGATAGTGTCCTCGATATTAAGGACTCACCAATCTTATCTTCAAGATGTCAAACTAGCCACATATAGGAGGATAGTCAAATGGAGCTCTGGTTACTACATGGTAATACTATGTAAGCATAGAGTATGCGTTAGTACATTTGAATGTACTAACTACGTAGGATGCAATGCAAAAAGAGATAGGCAACATAATCAAAATGCATAATGATAAGCAATAGATAGCATAATAATGATATGCCATATCATGCTTTGCAAATCATTCATCTTAGATAGAACATAATATATAAGTGTGGGAAGAAACCTCAACTGACATAAAATAAGACAAAGCGAGCTACAACTTGGAATCCCAATGTCTACTCTACACCACGAGAAATGGTGAAGTTACTTGCCAAGGTGAACTTCGTAATGCCTAAGTGGATCCACTAAGCCTTACGTGAACAAGGTACTTGCCTCTACTTCTTGGACTCGGGTGACGATGGTCATGCTCTAATAAGAAAGCGTTGCTATCAGTAATTAACCTAACCGAGGTTAGAGTCGAATCCACAGGAAATACAGGGCTTGAATACAGGATTTCACTACTAATCATCTATAACTAAAATCTCTAAAATGGGGGGGTTGTGATTCAAAAACAACACAAAACAAAAGCTAACTCAAAAATGGAAAAATGCTAAATTTTGGGAACAACTTGGGAATTGTGTTCCCCATGGTTCATTGACTCAATTACCCTACAAACATAACTACGATTAGTGAATCGCATGCAGGATGGTAACTTAGGTTCTTCTAGCCCTCTTGTGAAGGTGAAGGTCGAATTTCACCATAGCGGTTGGTTAGCTACCATAGTGTGACAACTAACTATTCCCTATTGTCCCAGTCAATCTTCCCTTAGTCAGGTTCGATCGATTAGACGAAAACACATCAATCGAATCCTATCATCTACTTTCTTTCTCCTATTCATCACTACTTGGTCGAGATCGTGATAGTAGGCAAGGTTTGGTGTTGGCCACCACCAAAAACATTAATCATGAAGGAAAATAAATAATGCATGCAAAACACTAATCATAAATATGCACAAAACCTAGGTCATTTCAAGTTAACTACCTATGGTTTCCACAACCCCAAGTTGTGGGTGCTTAGCTACTCATGGCTAAAGCAAAACACACAAAAATGCAAATAAGAGACATAGTTGAGAGTTTCACCAATAACAATGAAGGAAATAGGCACCACAAGTTGCAAACCCGATTGATCAACAATACGTACAAAGCAAGATTTGCAATTTCTCAAAATGAGTTTTTCAAGCAAGAACAAATAAACTACTTTAAAACCTAAGAAAAGATTCAAAAATATCTTGGAGTAGTGTCTCTGGTTGCCCCCTTCAAAATAACCTAACTTAAACTATATAGAGCGTGTACAAAATAACCCTAAAATTTGCACAGAAAAGATAGTTGGCGGTTCATAAGTTTCACAATTACAACTCATAGGGGAACCTACGAGTCGTAGTTGAGGTCTCGTATCAAAATCTTGGCATATTGAACTGAAGTAGTACAATCCATAGGTACGAGTCGTTGTTTGGGATATCACTCATATGTTGATCTCGTAGTCTTGGTCTCCAGTTTTTTGGTCCAACATTTTGGGTCTCTGATTCTGTCCACCTATACAAGTCCTAAAGTGTCTTACGACTCATATGAGTGATCTTCACTTGGAAAATTTCTTATTTTTGGTCTTTGAATCCTGCAACGACACAACCTATGACTTATAGTGTGAGCTACGACTCGTAGGTGGGCTCGTATGACCTATGCTTTAGCAAAATCTGCAACGTTTCTTCAAAATCATGCCAACCTAACTTTTCTACAATATTAACACAAAACACATCAAAACACTAAAAATCGCTTTGAGAACTCACAAAATTCCTTATTTTAGGCACCAAATGTGTTGTATTATGACAACACATCAACACCCTCAACTTAGAATTGTTGCTTGTACTCAATATATGACTCAATCTACACAAACAAAGAGAAATACATAGCAACTAGACTAATGGTATACATATCAACTTCTCTGATTTAGGTACCTAACTATCATTTTCAAAACAGAATTGTAAAATTATTTAGCAAGCAGGAACATAATGGAATACCTGGCAATCCAACAATGATAAGCTAAGGAGCATCAACCCTCCACAATCACTGGCATAATCATATGCTAATCAACTAGTGCAAGTACCCTCACTAGAAACAAGTCCCTTATACTTACTCAAGAACATTCAGAAAGCAGGGACTGAGGAAGCATTCTCACTCTCACAATTGAAATTCATGCACAATGACTAATACCATAAGCTTGCCCCTATACTCATTTTTCAATTTGGTTCAAAAGCGGATTGGGATCACTTTAGGACTTATTGGCTTGTAACATGGGCTCAAGGGGCTTTGGTATGGTATTTCGGGAAAATAGTAACTAAAAGTTATCCTTGAATCGTATTTACTAATACATTTTACTTTCATACTCCAACCCTTTCACCAACTCCTCCCATATTTCCCCCTTTTAAGATTTTCCTGGGCTTATTCTTTCACTCTTCAGTTTGCCTTCATTTTGAACCCATTTTTTGCTAATCTTTTCAACTTAAGGCACTCTTTTTCTTTCTTTTTCTTCACCTGGCTCATGATTATTCATTTTCTTTCTTTTCACCTCAAGTATCTCATTTTTGTTCCTTTACCACAATAAGGGTCACCTTTAACTTAGGCTTTTAGTCTAAAGTGAAGTACACAATATCTATGCCTCAAACTAAGGCCACCAACGCAGCCACTCTCAGCTTACGCTTTTAACCTCAATCAAGGTTCACATGCTCAAGGATAGATCAGGGCCAATATCAGGGTATTTCATCAAACGAGGTGACGTTAGCAAGGTGTCAAGAAAAAAATATGAGTACATGAGAAGCTCAAACATTTGGAACAAGGGATTCATTAGTTCATTTTGTAGGTCATGTAAGAAAAAGTGGGCTTACTATCAGAACAAAGGCCTAAGATCACTTCCAAATCAACCAATTCACCAAACCAATCTTAGAGTACTAGGGCAAGTTCGGAGTCCATACAATGATACATAGATGCATTAAAATAATCTCACGCACACATGGTATTTGCATCCACAATCAAGTATAGACTCACAGGTCATGCTTCAAGTCTCAGCTTACCTTCACAATATCAGAATAAACATTGCTATATACTCCAAAAATGTATGAATGCATCAATAATCATAATTCCAAAAATTTTGAGGGATACCCAATTTTGCATCAAAAATTTAAAGAAAATCTAAGAACTATATATATGCCAAAAGATATTATTACTATGCATTTACAAATTATCTGTACTTCCAAAGACATGCCAGTTCAATAGAAAGTTAAACAGGTATAAGGAAAAAGAAATACGGCAAGAAAACCTTGGGATCAAAAATAGGGGAAGTTATGGACTTGAGGCTACTCAGACCTCACCTTAATCCATAACTTCCACCACCCCACCAAAATATGATACTTTGTCCTCAAAGTAAAGACAAAAATAAAAACAAAACACTATAATGCAGAAATATATACATACATTCATTAAAAACAAAATATAAAAATCCAAAGTAGAAGTAAAAATACCATCTAACATAAACATGATTAAAACACAAAAAAAATCATCATAATAACAAGATTGACTGGAAAGAGAACAAAGTATCCAAAATGTCAAGATAAGAACTAGGGTAAAAAGAAGTCAAATATATTGGTGCTCATGCACCAGTCTTGGTCTGATCAACGGGGTCCTGGGGTTGTCTCTTCTCCTCTACTGCAGTGTCGAAAGTACCCTCTCCAGGCGGGGTGTGTTGTACTCTCTCTTTACATAGCCGCCAGCATAATCGACTCCTACACCAAGTCCTTCGATATGGGCTCCTCCTCCTATCATGGCTTCTTCAGGGCCAACTCTGGGTTAGTATGCTCAAGGGACCTCTTCCCTCTGGTGTCCGAACGATCGGCGAGCCAATCAAAACCCTCGTCACCTCCTTATGCTACCTCTAGGATAGAATAGGGGCTACTAATAGCTGCAATAAATCGGCCTTGAACTTGGCCAACTCATCAGTCACCCACTCGTGTCGACAGGCCTAACACCCTCGAGACTCTTCTGATCTCTAGCCTTGAATGCATCGACCCTGCATCAACCACTCGGACTCTATCATCAACTAACTCACAAGAAAATGCCTTCATTCTCTCCTCAGAGTCCCAAAAAGTCTGATCAATCAATAGCCAAACCCATGCTAACAGCTCATGAAGCCTTCCCTCTAATACAGTAACCCTGCATAATAAAGCTTGAAATGAAATAGTAGAGAAGAGAGGGTCAACTTGTAAAGAAGGAGTCGTTGGTGCTGGAGTGCTGGATAAAGTAGTCGACTTGATCTAAACTATAGGTATGAGCTTTGTAGTGGCGAAGTAGTACCAGCGGTAGCTGGAAGTGAGCTTGGGATATGCATCTCTATTGGAATGGAGATAGAATAGCTGGAAGAGCTGGTCGTGGTAAGGCCACCGGATTCTCATCAACCTTTATTAAGCTGGGATCCATAGTATGGGTGGCCTCTCCATGACGGTCCCGATGAGGGTCAATAGGAACACCTATTGCATAGCATAGTCGATGAATCAGAATTGGAAATGGTAGTAAGGTGCTCATCTGAGCTTCAGCCTCGTGGATCTGCTCCAAAATGATCCAAGCCCAATCTATAGCATAGCCAGCTAGGATGCTAGCCAAAAGTACAACCCTTTCGAGGGTGATCACATTATCTGTAAAAGTTGGTCTAATACGGCAATGGATAATGGACCACCAGAACTTAGCCCAGAATAAGAGGTGGGCTTTTATTATTGGATCTTTGTGGTTTGTCACCCACATCAACTCAACTCCCTCCATACAAAGCGATCCACCATAGGAGCTTTGTCTTAGCCCTGATATCCTTCCCAGTCATCGCTATCCTCATCTTCTTAATATGGTTGTCATACTTCGTGGTGGACTGAGGGGTTTTATAAGTAGGCCCAAAAATGCACTCGTCATATCATCTCCTCCGAGATATCTACTCTCTTCCCCTGGACTGTCACTACTCGCAGCCTGGGTTGCTCGATTGGCCTTTTGTTCTTGGCAACCCCCCGGCGAAGAGTAGCTAGATAAGCTACGTAGAACTCACGGACTATGTAAATGGCATATTTGCCCAACTATTTCATAGTCCAATGAAGCTCGTGCTTGTCCAATCCTGTATCCAAGTCAAGAACCTTGTCTAGCCTCATTGTGCCCAACCTGGACTGCTCATGAAATTACCGGACTGGCTTACCATACCCCTTATCTTCTAGCTCCTGGTCGTAGATCTATTTCATTCTTGCAACACACCATCTTTGGTTGACTGGGGGTTGAGACTGGGCCTACTCTTACTCAAGCTGAGAAGTGCTCTCGGACTCTGACTCAGAGCCATAATGTGTATGAGTCATTTGAGGTGAACTACTCCCCGAGTCATTTTTCTCCACTTCTTGTACCTCCTCTTCAGACTGGAATCACTTGTAACTTCTATAGGTTCTCGAGCTATACATGCTCGGGGTTGAGGAACATTAGCCAAAGGGTCAATCCTGACCCTGTAGACTTCAACTGAACCCTCGAACCTCGCAGTCTCAGAAGACTCGTCCACTAGTCTCTGCCTGAACATTTAGATAGCCCTCTTGTCTTTATGCGGCATGATATCTGCAACACAACTAACAATCCATATGAGCATTAAGACAAGTTACTTACTCAACAGGCAATAAAGAACAAAACTAAACAAATGAAAAACAAGAACTGATGCAGCTACAAATGTGCAGGTATGAGTGCAGCTATGGCTTGTAGGATGACCTACGAGTTGTATATTAGCCTTGTAGGAACAATTGTGCCTTTAAAAATGCTTTCTAGTCATAGATATGAGACACAGTTATAGATTGTAGGATGGCCCACAAGTCATAGCTGATCTCGTACTGAGTTTTAGAAATATTTTCAAAACTCAGCTGAGTCTACGAGACCCTCACTACGAATCGTACTAGGTACTATAAGTCGTGTGTGGATCTCATATGAGGAATGTGAAGAATTACAGGTGGTTGATGATTACTATGAGGGACCACTACGACTCGTATAGGAATTTACGAATCATAAGAGTGCCTCGTAACTATACGCAGAACAACCTGCAATGCCTACTCATTTCTCACTTAAGGCATAAATTCATAACTAAACCTCAACACATTTAAGCAAAGGGTATCAAAGCAAGACTAATTGACACATATTCAACTCCAAACTAACATTGGCAATTCAAAACAACCATACACCCATACCATTTAAATTTCAACTCCAATAACCATTCCAATCCCTATGTGAGCAACAATATTGTGACACAAACCAAATATTTATCAATATCATATTCATAACCATCCATTCAAACCTCTCAACAAGCCTCAATTGACAAATCAATCATTTTGAAAGCCAACAAATCCTAGATTACAAGCTTAGCTCAGCAAAGCAATGTATGGCATATTCAAGCAAGATCAAACTAAACCTATACTCGTGTAGGGAACAATATTATCAATAATAATCTAAAAATGAAATCAAAAAGCTTACCAATTGAGTTGAAAAGTGAACCAAAAGAAGGAGATATGATTTTCGCATCAAAAAACTTGCATTTGGTACCCTTTGCCGGAATCTTCGCCAAAACATGATGTGGGCAGCCGAGATTTTTGGTTGAAGATGGATTTATGGGATGAGAAATAGTTTTTCATCATGTTTAGAGTTAGAAAATAGGGGAACTGGGGTCAAAGATTATTTTTATCCACTTTTATAACAAATCGAGTCAGGTTTTAAAATGCCTCATATCAGGGCTACGAGACCCAGACTACAAGTCGTAGGTTATTTTATGGCTCATAGGTCCCAGTCTCGTACCTGACCCAACACTTAACAAAAATTCAGAAATCATAGTTGGGCACTACGAACCCCTCTTACGACTCATAGGGAATCTTACGAATTTTAAGATTGGCTCGTAGCATATGTATCAACTTTAGATGCTCACTGATTCCTTATACGAAGCATGATTATGATTTATAGTGCAGACTACGTCTTGTAGGCCTGCTCGGAGGAGCTATTCCAGGTCTAATTTTTCCAGATCTTCAATTCTTCTAATTTTTACCTACCCACCACCCTCAAAGCACAGTAATCCTCAAAAATATCACAGTTGCATCATTCTCTCTTAGTTTAATACAAACTATTACTATTACTCTAAGTCTCAAACAAATAAATAATTAGTAAAATACTTGGGTTGCCTCCCAAGAAGTGCCTTATTTAACATCGCAACTCAACTTTTTTATCTTCTTTCATTAACAATCATCAAGGGCCTATACCTTTAGCTTGAACTCTTCTAGATGTTTCATGGATTGGTGAATATCGAACACAACCTCATCATCATTCACCCTAAATCGAAATTGACCCGAATCCATATCTACTAGTGCCCTCCCAGTGGCCAGAAAAGGTCTCCCCAAAATAATGGGTACCTCAAAGTCAATCTCGCAGTCAAGGATCACAAAATCCGCTAGAAAAATAAAAGTATCAACTTTAACAAGCACATCTAGTAGGATTCCCTCATATTTCTTTATGGTTAGATCGGTCATAAGAAACCTCATTTTCGTGGGGGTAGTGGTGCCAAGACCAAGCCTTTTGAAAATGGCAAGAGGCATTAGAATGATGTAAGCCCCCAAATCGCACAATGCTCTTGAGAATTAAACATCACCAATAGTGTAAAGGATGGTGAATGCGTTGGGATACTCACGCTTTTGCACTAGGCATTTGGTTATGATTGCACTACATTGTTGGAGCTCTTGTGAGAGCTCTTGGCTCAAAGTACATTTTTTTGTGACCAAATCCCTCATATATTTGGCATATCCGGGCATTTTCTCCAAGGTTTCCAAGAGACGGATGTAGATGGATAGTTGTTTTAA
The DNA here is from genome assembly GCA_025642045.1 of Solanum sejunctum. NCBI lineage: Eukaryota > Viridiplantae > Streptophyta > Magnoliopsida > Solanales > Solanaceae > Solanum > Solanum sejunctum. Next base: position 4,083 of record JAOTQJ010014715.1, on the reverse strand, counting down.
CATCAATAAAAATTGCTTGATCATCTTCCTTCTTCTTGAGCCTTTGTAGGAAAGGAATAGGTGATTTTGGGATTGATTTGGCTTTCTCTTACTCTCCCACCTCATGGTCCTCCACTCCCCTGCTCCTTGGAGTTTCCTTCTCACACATTACCTTGCTATCAATGGCTCTTTCCTCAACTTCATCATCAACAATTGGCATAGGAGGATCAACGGTGATTTTGCCACTTCGAGTCATCATGGCCATGTAATTCCCTTCATTCTTAGGGTTTTGAATCGGGTTGCTTGGTAAAGTGCCCTTCTGGCATTGGTTCAACTGTGAAGACATTTATCAGAATTGTTGTTCAAGTTGCTTGATTACCATGGAATGAGACTCTATTTTTTGATTAATCCTTTAAATATCGGTCTTCATCCCCTTCAAAGTCTCGTCCTGGTGATCCTCCCTCTTCAATAATTTATCGAACATTTTTTCAATCCTTGAACTACTTGATTTGGTATCATGGTTATGTGGTGGTACATAGGGACCATTTCTGTAGCCTTTTCTTTTACCCTATTCTGCATCTGGCACTCTCTCTCTTTCATAGTATTCACCCCTATTATCTATGTATGCCCCTTCTCGATTGAAGTTTCAACCTTGATTCTCAGAACCTTGTCTCCAATAATTCGAGGTGGATCCTTGGGGGTTGTTTCGAAAAACTGCCGCTTGGTTGCTCACAAAGCATGCATCCTCCTCAAAGAATTGATCATCATAAACCAAAGTCTTTAGGAGTTGATGGGTTACCACTTGTACACTAGCTTGATTTTGTTTTAAAACCAAGTCCATACTTGTACGGAGTTACACAAGTTGTTCCATGATCTTTTCATTCACCTTTGCTTGCCCATTATTTGTGGTAACCGCATAAGAGCTCTTTGTTGTACCCCTTACACTTTGGCTCCATGTTGGGTTGGTCTTCACCACTTGTTCCATTCTCTCAGTGACAAGTTCAAATGGTTCATCAAGAAAAATACCACTCATGATCATGTTGGCATATGCTTTGCTATTATCATCAAGTGTTCTATAAAAGATCTCGACCAAAGCATCATCAACAATCTTGTGATCGGGGACCATTCTTAAGCATTTGGTGAATCTCTCCCATATAGTACTAAGAGAGTCTCTAGGCAATTGCTCAAAGTTGTTAATTTGGACCTTAAGTTGTAGTTTCTTTTACCTTGGGAAATATCTTTCAAGGAACACCCTCTATAAATCAGCCCAACTTGTGATGGTACCCGGAGGAAGCTCAGATAACCATATAGCTACATTACCGGTCAATGACAATGGAAACACCCTTAATCCAATAGCATCAACAGAAATATTTTGTGTTAACATAACACTTTTGCACATAGTGATAACATTTTTGGAGATGATAGTGCGGATCCTCTAATGGTAGCCCTGTGAATAAGCCGCGATTTTGAAGCATATGGAGCAATCCACTTGAGACTGCGAACTTAGCGTCTGTCGGTAAAGGGGCAGTACTATAGAGGCAGTCATATCCATCGCCATAGGGTTCAGTTGGTATTGGTTCCAACCATAAGTGTTCCCATTGAAGTCCCTAAGCTGTCTGTTATCCCTTGGTGGATTCTCCTCTCTTCTTATATCCTCATCATTCAGATTTATATCCTCAACCACAACATCTTCGTTCCTTGAGCCATTCTTCTGAAAAGTCTACGGATCACCAAATTTATCAGAGCTAAAGGTTCACCTTAACTCCTTGTGTTGGGCATACAACCTAGCACACCCTGCAAGTAAATTTAAACACAAAAACAAAAGACAAAAGTAAAATACACTAGATTCTACAAATCAACACTAGAATTAACTAATAGTGAAATCAAATCAAACCAAGTCGTATTCCCCGGCAACAGCGCCATAATTTTATGATTATGGTCATGCTCCAATAAGAAAGCGATCACTATCAGTAATTAACCTAATCGAGGTTAGGGTCAAATATAAAGGGAATACAAGGCTTGACTACAGGTTTTCACTACTAATCATCTATAACTAAAATCTATAAAATGGGGAGGTGGGTTATTTTGTGATTCAAAAATAACATAAAATAAATGTTAACTAGAATACGGAAAAATGCTCAATTTTAGAAACAACTTAGGAATTGTGTTCACCATGGTTCGTTGACTCAATTACCCTAGATAACATAACACAATTAGTGAATAGCATGCAGGACGATAACTTAGGTTCTTTCAGCCTTCTTGTGAAGGTAAAGATCAAATCTCACCATGGTGCTTGGTCGGCTACCATGGCGTGCCAACTAACCATTACCTATTGTCCCAGTCAATCTCTCCTTGGTTAGGTTTAGTCAATTAGACGGGAACACATCAACCGAATCTTGTCATCTACTTTCCTTTTCCTATTCATTATTACCTTGGTTAGGATCGTGATAGTTGGCAGCGTTTGGTGTTGGCTACCACCAAACAACATTAATCATGAAGGAAAATAAACAACACATGCAAAACCCTAATCATAAATATGCACAAAACCTAGATCATTACAAGACAACTACCCATGGTTCCCACAACCCCAAGTTGTGGGTGCGTAGCTACTCATGGCTAAAGCAAAACACACAAAAATGCAAATAAGAGACATAGTTGAGAGTGTCACCAATAACAATAAAGGAAATAGGCACCACAAGTTGTAAACCCACAAGCTTGATTGATCAACAATGCATACAACGCAAGATTTGCAATTTTCCAAAATGAGTTTTTCAAGCAAGAACAAATAAACTACTCTAAAACTAAAAAAAGCTTCAAAAATACCTTGGAGTAGTGTCTCTAGTCGCCCCCTTCAAAATAACCTAACTTAAACTATATATAGTATGTACAAAATAACCCTAAAATTTGCACAAAAAAGATAGTTGGTAGCTGATAAATTTCCTAGTTACGATTCGAGGGGAACCTATGAGTTGTAGTCGAGGTCTCGTGTCAAGATCTTGGTATCTTGGACTAAACTGGTATGACCCATAGGTATGAGTCATTGTTTGGCCTATGACTCATATTTTGATCTTGTGATCTTAGTTTGCAATTTTTTGGTCCAATATTATGGCTCTCTAATTATTGCGACGAGTCCACCTGTATGAGTCTAGAGTGTCTTACGACTCGTAGGCTAGACTCATAGAAGTGACCTTCACTTGGTAAATTTCTTATATTTGGTCTTTGATTCCTATACGACACAACCTATGACTCATAGTGTGAGCTACGACTCATAGGTTGGACTCGTATGGCCTAAGCTTCAGCAAAATCTGCAATTGTTCTTCAAAATCATTCCAACCTAACTTTTCTGCTAGATTAAAACAAAAACATATCAAAACACTAAAAAGTCGCTTTGAGAACTCACAAAATCCCCTGTTTTAGCACCAAATGTGTTATATTATGACAGCACATCATCAGGTACTCGCCTCAAGCCCTAATATTTAGGGTACTCGCCTCTCAGAGATATGGGGACTCACCTCTAATCCCTTCACTTACGGTGGCATGTAATTTTGGGACTTGGGGACTTACCTCTAGTCCACTGGGTGCTAGGTCTAATCCCACAGAATACTTAAAAATAATCATAGCTTTAATAACTTGTAAGAAATATGGAAGACATGACATGAGTGGCTCTTAACATCATCGACCTCAAATGGTAAGTCTAATCATCAAACATAAGAATGGGTCATCATCCATATTAACCTTGCATTAACATCAACATCAAAGGCTCATAGGAGGTAAAATCTTTGAAAATTGGGCTTAACTTCATACTTACATAAACATAGATAATGTCATAAATTCATAACATATTTGATAGCCCATATTCATCATAAAGTCACTTGACTCATCAATTAACTAATAGATCATCAAAACTTTAAGAATCCTTGAAAGAACATTTTATCAAACACTTGGCGAATGTGTAATTCTAGTACAAAATCATACAATTCAAGAGTGAAATCATGTAAGAAAAATGTTCTTGCATGATATATATATATATATATATATATATATGAATGATGACATTACAATTTCATGCATTACATCTCACATACGTTGTACATTCCAAAAGTA
>JAOTQJ010014696.1:0-17539 GCA_025642045.1 Solanum sejunctum | reverse complement strand
AAGACCAACAATCACTCAAGCAAGCACAGAAGTTTGCAACACAAAGGCATGGATGACACCATAGCAAATCTAAACTTTCTTCATCACCAGTCAGAACAAAGCAAAGCAGAAATCAACCCTTAAAACTTCTAAATTCTTTTAGAGTTATTAGCATCATTGTATATTTTAAATTAAAATGATAACATCCCTCAACCCAAAATTTCAGTCCCATATGATCTTTATATTATAACGACTAACAGAGTACACAACAAGGCGCAAGATCATCATATCAAGGAAACAAGCATTTTTGTATCACATTCTTCTAACTGTTACAATTACTTTTGCATGACTATGCTCCTAAGGTATTCACCCATGTATCCATCAGACAAGAGCTTATTCAAAGATGAACCAATTTTAATCAAGAAAACTTACCAGACGGATAAATGAATGATGAGTAGAAGAAAAAGTCAACAGAGTTCTTGGTGCACAATTCAATTTCTGGGGAATTCTAGTAGGTGAGAAATGTAAAGGGATGTCAAATAATGATTAGGAATGATGGTAGGGGTTACAAACTAAAAGGGGATGCTTCATGAAGGGGCATGAAGAGCCAAGAGATGCAGATCTCTTAAAATTCATAATGGTTCATCCTTTAAAATTCTAAAGATTTATTTTATGAGACCCTGACTACAATCGTTTATGACTCGTCAATCTTGGTCTTGTAGTAGACCCAACACTTAGATATAATCTCGCTTTCATACCTGAGTACTATAAACCTAACTTACAACTCATAAGGGATCTTATGAATCATAATGTTGCCTCGTAGTGTGGGTGCCAATTTCTGATACTCACTATTTCTCTCTATGAGGCATGACTACGAGTCATAACCTTAACTACGACTCGTACGCCTACTCGTAGAAGCTACCTTAAAGCATGATTCATGAATTCTTCAGCTCTTGGCTTGTTCTTGCAACCTATCACCTAAAATGCACCAAAATACCAATTGATGCAACTGGTTCAAAGTCTCAACAATTTCAAACACATCTTAACTTAGTGATCAATAGTTAAAATATGATTAAGTACTCAGACTTCCTCATATGCTCCATCAGTGCTCCTTCTACTTTTCCTTTGTTTATCTTGCACTGCATCTAGTTGCTCAGTGAGTTGTTCAATCCTATCACCCAGACTTTGCATTGATATAGTTTGTTGTTCCACTTTGTAACTAAATTTGAGGACGTCAAACTTTATCTCCCTGACGATGTCATCTTGCTCATTCATTCACCTTGGTCAGGACTTTTCAAGAAAATGCTCCATCCGGGTTAGTTGATTGGTGACATAATGCTGGTGGGGTAAACTCGTCAAATGTGTAGCACTTTCACTTTTGCTTTTACTAGAGCCTCCTCTAGATGCGCTAGTGGTTGGTCCGGCTTGCCCCTGAAGGGGTTGGTAGACTTTAACAACTGCAGATAGCTTGTCCATTATCTCAATTATCTCATTCAATGGCCACCTTACAAACTTCCAACACTCTCCTCCGAACAATGCATTAGCCTGCCCTTGTTGTTTAAAAGTTAGTGCTCGATAAAAGCTAGCTACCAATTCATCATCAGTTAGACCATGGTTCTGATTTGCAGCCAAGCACTATCTCTCCCAAGCTATTACTAAAGGTTCTCCTAGCACTCTTTTGAAGTTACAGATGTTGTTTTATAGCCTTTGCAAGTTGGTCTCCTTATAGAGGTTTCTGAGCAAGACTCTTTGTACCACTCCCCAGTTTGAACAAACATCAGGTGGGAGGATTGACCACCATTCTGCAACTTCATTCCAGAGAGTCATGAGGAAAACTTGGAGAGCCATAGCCTCCCAAACAGGATATCTTATATCAATGACCTCTCTCAACATTTGATTAAAATTATGTAGGTGAAATTGGGAATCCTCGGACTTTTTCCCATGAAATAAGGCATGCCCTATAAAGCTTGCAACAAATTGGTTGCAATGTAAAGCTTCTGCTCAGCCATAGTGCCAGCCAACTTGTTCCTAGAATTACTAACAAAAACTACCAAAAAAAGTAAAATACAAGAAACTCTAGAAATTAATACTAGAATTAACTAATAGTGAGATCAAACCAAACCTAGTCGTATTCCTAACAACGGCACCATAATTTTATGATGATGGTCATGTTCCAATAAGAAAGCGATCGCTATCAGTAATTAACCTAACCAAGGTTAGGGTTGAATCCACAGGGAATACAGGGCTTGACTATAGGGTTTCACAACTAATTACTGCTAGTATCTATAACTACAATCTCTAGAAGGATTTTTTTTTGTGATTCAAAAACAACATAAAGAAATGTTAACTAGATTACGGGAAAATGCTCAATTGTGGGAACAACTTGGGAATTGTGTTCCCCATTCTTTGTTGACTCAATTACCCTAGATAACATAACTATGATTAGTAAATTGCATGCAAGACGGTAACTTACGTTCTTCTACCCCTCTTATGAAAGTGAAGGTCGAATTTTACCATGGCGCTTAGTCGGTTACCATGGCGTGCCAACTAACCATTACCTATTATACCAGTCAACCTTTCCTTGGTCAATTATGGTCGATTAAATGAGAAAACATTAACTTAATCTTGTCATTTACTTACCTTTTTCTATTCGTGAAGGGAAATAAACAATACATGCAGAACCCTAATCATAAATATGCACAAAACCTAGGTCATTTCAAGTCAACTACCCATGGTTCCCATAACCCCAAGTTGTGGGTGCTTAGCTACTCATGGCTAAAGTAAAAAACACAAAAAAGCAAATAAGAGACATATTTGAGAGTTTCACCAACAGCAATGAAGAAGATAGGCACCACAAGTTGCAAACCCACAAGCTTGATTCATCAACAATGAGTACAAGGCAAGATTTGCAATTCCCAAAATGAGTTTTCCCAAAGAGAACACTAATCTACTCTAAAACCTAAGAAAAGCTTCAAAATTCTATTTAGAGATGTGTACTGTTCGAACTCTCTTCAAAATAACCTAACTTAAACTATTTATAGTGTGTACAAAACAACTCTAAAATTTATGTAGAAAAGATAGCTGGCATCTGATAAATTTTTGCAGTTACGAATATAGGATGGCCCATGAGTCGTAGTCAGATGCTCGTATTAGGATCTTGGCATCTTGTACTGACTAGAATGACCCATAGGTATGAGTCATTACTTGGGATATGACTCGTACATTGATCTCGTAGTCTTGGTCTTCAGTTTTTGGTCCAATATTTTGGCTCTCTGATTCTCGCTACGAGTCCAATATACGAGTCGTAGTGTCTTACAACTTATGGGCTGGACTCGTAGGAGTGACCTTCACTTGGTAGATTTCTGATTTTTGATCTCTGATTCCTGCTACGACACAACCTACGACTCGTAGTGTGAGCTACGACTCATAGGTGGGCTCATATGGCCTATGCTTCATCAAAAACTTCAACTTTTCTTCAAAATCATGCCGACCTAACTTTTCTGCAAGATTAACACAAAAACACATAAAAACACTAAAAAGTCGCTTTAAGAACTCACAAAATACTTTATTTCAGGCACTAATTGTGCTCTATTTTGACCGCACATCATTGAGCCGGGTCATGAGATGAATCCTACAATGGTAAGTAACGTTATTATCTAATAAAATGGGCTTACAACCCCAAATTTGATTAAACGGAGGGGGGATTTTATATCCAAGATAGATGAAGGGTATTTTTGTACTATTTTCAATATTTTGAGGGCATTTTAGGCCCTTTTCCATTCAACTAAAGATTTATATGAGATTTGAGTCGATTTGATCAACAATATAAATAAAAGAAGCACTAAAATTAAATGTGACATAAGTGATCACAAAATTGGCTTGAGGAAGTACAAAATTTTCTTATTGATATTTGAAAAAATTCAATTGCATTATCAAAACAACTAATGAATTTACTGACATTAGTATAGTCGTTTTAGACATTACTTTGAAACACAACTAATCATGATGAAATGAGCAAATCTATCCGCATGCAAAAGTTGCATTTTCTGTCATTCAAAGACTATCAATACAAATATATTGTGCGTGTTTTTCTTACTTCTGATGTAGTTTTTATTTTTTACTTTTGATATGATGTAATTGCTTTCATGTTACCTTCAAAACAAATAAAAAGACACAAAAAAAATAAATTATTATGACTATGAAAACTTTAAGAAAATGAAATTCTTATTCTCTATTTTTTTACCTAGTTTTTCTCTTGTATAACTGTGTGGATAATTCTTGAGAGTGATTATTTAACGAAGGAGATGAGTAATGGGGAAGTTGCGTGGATATAGTTGAGAATTTTGTGATTGGTTGATTTTTGTTGGGTCCTTCTTTCTGTTTTATCTTCTTTGTTTCTAATTTTGGGGAATACTGAAAACACGTCCCCATCCACATATTGTGCACTTTTCAGATTCTCAATGTTGAAATATAACATGACATTTTTTATACTTTTTAAAAGTACATATAAGATATGTTTAAATTGTATATATTATTTTTCAAGATCAACAATATTTTTGTGGTGTTATATATATGGTATTTCTAACATCATCTTTCTAATGAAACAAGAATCTCATAATTTTGGTGCTCTTACCTTGGGATATGAATTTTTTCGTCAAGGGTGCACAAATGTAACACCCCCTAATTCATCCTACCTAGTTTGAGAAGATGCCCAGAGAAAACTGAGAAAAATGAATCAGAAAAGTCACTAAAAGAAACCACGAAGGGTCATCTAAGTTTGAGGCCCCTATACGAGTCATTATATGGACCGTACATCATTATACGACCTATGGAATAAGTTTTTCATGGCTTGATGATTCAAAATCAACTTTTTTGGGTATTGGAACGACAAGATACCAAACGACCCATCGTTACAATTATGGCTCGTGGAGCAGGTTTCGTAGACTTAAGATCCAGAAACTAAGATTTCTAAACGTTGAATGATGAGTTACCAGATGACCTGTGGTTCAATATTTTACGAGACATAGGAAGTGGTTTGTATATCCTTGGTTCAATTTCAAGTAACACAGTATTTTGTCACCTTCATCTATGAAATGCCACTTACAACATGGCCCCTAGACGGGATTTCGTGGTTTCACTCGACAATTTTTAAGAGGGGTATTTACATACTTTACTACTATTTTTAATTAAAATCTATGATGTTTTAGACTTGTTTTAGGTCCTTTATCAGTACCACAGGTGTATTAACCCTCATTATACACTTAGAAACCTTGAGAGCATCGAAGAAGGGAGAAAAGCGAGGGTTTTGAGTTCAAGCTTGAAAACCATCAGAGAGTTGATCGTTCTTCATAATTCCAAGTATGTAAAGCTTCCTAAAGCATAGAACTGAGTCCATCCACAAGCCCTTTCATCTACTTGAGTTGAGTTCATGCATAAGAATTAAGTATGAAAGTCTCATGATCCTAATCTTAGAACTACTTGCAATTATTTTGAGTCTTTATGCCTATTTAAGAATAACTCAATGGTTATATGCTGGTAATATGAAATTGGAGTAATAAATTTGCATTAAGTACCAAGAACTTTGAATTGCATCATTTCATATAACTTTTATGCACTAATTGAATTGAGACCATGACTGTGATTGTCTGAGTTGGGTAAATTGAGTGTGATTGAGCAAGAGGAGCATATTGTCTGTATATGTGGACTCGTCATGATATTACCTGTATTATTGTGATGAGCATGATTAAGTAAAGTTTAAATGACCATTTAAGTTGAGTCAGAGCCTTGAGTTCACGTATGATTGATGATTCAAATTGGTTAAGCTATTGAGTTGAGTTGATAGGGGAAAATTCAATGAGACAAGATTTAAGTTGATTGGCACGAGTATATTTTAGTCTTGGGAGTAATATTGAACACCGATGGGAGCGATTAGGTAACTACTCTAACCCATAAAATACTTTGCTAGCATAGGATAGTTGCACCATTAATTCGGGCAACTCATGTCCCAAAAGATGGACATTTATTTTGGATCCCAAAAATTTTGATCATCCTTTACCTTGGGAACTTTAGGACGGGCGTGAAAATGATACCGCCTTTGTTGTGCATCATCAAACTAAATGTGGCAAGATTGAATATCGGTTAAGAGAAACTACTAAGCAACCCCTAATTGAGCATATGATGTTTTAGATTGAGTTGCATAAAAATGAGTTTATTTTCAAAGCATGATTCTAAACTTTAAACTTGCATATTCATTGAGCTAAGTTATGAGTTGATGAGTTGATTTCAGAATTATAAGATAAAAGATGCATAAAATAAGATTAAGCATGCACAAGAAATATGACTCAAGATCAATATGGTACAATGCATAAGGAAGCACATACAATGAAAATACAACATACGATTATAAAACTTATTGGAACAGACCATAGCTGACAATAAGATCATGTGAGCTTCTACATGGAATCCAATGAACTATTTTCATTGGGAAAAAACTAATGCACTCCTTCTGTTGGGAAAAGGGGAATCTGCTTACCAAGGCAGATATTCAAAACTTAGTAACTTTGTAATTGCATCTTTCCTAATATTTGAGCCTACACAGATACACTAGCCTAGCCTACAAAGGCTCTGATGATGGCACATAGTTAGGGATATTGAGATTTAGCTTCAAGGGGTCATTCCTCAACTAGTGAAATGAATCCCAATCTCTAGTCCTCTCAGTTCGAGGTTATCCCACAGAATCTTTAAAAAATATTCTTAGAATCATAAGCAGCAATCATTAAGAGTATCTCAACACTCAGAAATCTTTCTTTTAGGGCATGCATCATCATACATATATCTTTGATAAACTTAACTTTGAAACTCTTCATTGATGCCCTAATCATCATCATAAATCATAGAAAGCTTTACTTAAAAATTAGGTGGGTTAAGGTTTATCATATTACAATTATAAATCATATAAGTCATAAGAAAATTTCTCTTAAAAAGAAAGATAACAAATGCCTAACCTTTATCACATCAAAAATCATCATAAAATCATCATCATGTCACGACCCAAGCCTAGAGCCTAGACGTGACACGGTGAATGGGAACCCGAAGGATCCTAAACAAGTCTTTTAGCATATCAATCACATATCCTTGATCGCAGAAGCAAAGTAAACAACAACAAAGATATACAAAATGGGAAGCAGGGCTATGGGAATCCTTTCATGAACATAGAAGCCATAAGGAGAGTCAAACTCATAACCATAAATACAACATATTATCCAGCCTCAAACATGAATTTGGAGTGGGGGCCAAGATACTTTCTCGTCTCAACCTCATAATGTAAAATGTTCACTATAAAGAAGTCTTAGAATTGACAAGAGAAAGTAGATAGTGTCCTCGAATTTGAGGACTCATCAAACTTATCTTTGAATAATCTCACTAGTCACATGGACGATGATTAAGAGGAGCTACGATCCCTACATGGTGATATCATGTAGGCATAAAATATACGTTAGTACGTTTGAATCTACTAAGTATGTAAGATGCAATGTAACAAGACATAAGCCAATATAGTCAAAATACATAGTAATAGGCAATAGGTAAGCATAATCTCAATATGGCATGTATGATCGATGCTTGAAGTAAAACATGTTTATAACTCATTCAACTTGCATAGATTATGATACATATGTGGGAAGAGACCTCAACTAACAAAGAATAAGACCAAGCAAGCTATAACTTAGAACCCCGATGACTACCCCTCATCTATAAAAAGGTGGTCTACTTGCTAAGGTAAACCATACTTCAAAATTATGGGAACATGACCCAATTTCCTATAAAGTAACCCTCCTTAGGGAAACATGACCTATTACGGAAAGGATTTTAGAGGAAACTTGTCCTTACGGGAACATGACGAATTTCGGGAAGAGTTCCAAGAGAGAATGCACTAAATGGATACACTAGTAAAGAAAGGGTAAAGTATACTCCTATATTCGCACATAGTTTGTGGAAAGAGAGCAAACCCTCTATCCATTGATGCTAATCCTAATCCCACAGAATAATTGAAATAATCATATCTTTAGTAACTTGTAATGAACATAGAATCATAACATAAGTAGCTATAATCATATTTGACCTCTAATGATGAGCCTAACTTTAAAACATAAGAATAGATCATCATAAAACATTACCCTTGCATTAACATCAAAGGCTCACAAGAGGTAAAATTTTTGAAAAAGGACTTAATCTGGTATTACAACATCATAGACATTTTCATGAATTCAATACATCTTTTGAAAGCCCAAAATCATCATAAAGTCATTTCACTCATAATACAATAGATCATCAATAACTCTAAGAATCCTTGAAAAGACATTTTATCAAACACTTGGTGGGTGTGCATGCTAGTTCATAATCATGCAATTCAAGAGTGAAATAATATGAGAAAACTCGATGTAAATCAACGCACCAACACATAGTAAATCACTCATGTAAAACACCTTAAAATCCATCATTAAATCTCATAATAGATCATAGTTTCGTAGCTCAAAACATATATTGTCTCAATAGATAAAACCAACTTATAGTATAAGCTTGAGATAGATAGACATCCATATTTAATCAACATTTCATAAAACCCCTGCATATTTCATGCTTATAATCAAATAACAAAAGATACTCATAGATAATACAACTTGAAACTATGCAATTTTCACAAGATAGGAAGATTGGGCTCCATGGGTGAAAGAACCCAATGGATGAAACCGACATACCTCAAGTTTGGGTTTTCTAGATGTAGACTTGAAGGAGACCTGAAGCTTGAATAGAGTTCTTGAGATCTAGAATTAAGCTTGGCATACTTGAATTTGGATGAAATATTTGGTTAAGTGTTAGAGAGGATTTTGAGAGGGTCTTGAGTGATATAGAATTGAAAAATAAATAAGTATAGGATATGTAATTTATAAAATGGCATGGAGCCATGATGCCAATATCTTAGGCCAAAACAGATAATCAAGGAAGTGATGACATGCTCCGTGATAGGTCCACATCGTGGAGCCAACGCGAATGCCCACTATTTTGTGAAAAGTAGGCAGGAATTACTTTTCACTACGGGCCTTCTAAAATCGGGTTATACCCATTTTCCAATCAATTTTGCCCCCAGATCAAGAATATGAAGTCGAATGTTTGATATCATGCATGGTTTTTAAGATATATGTAAATGACGAATATGGATATTTTCGAGGCACATTTTTGGGGACTTTTACATCATTAGTCAAATATGCATATATACATAGCAAAATAGTTGTTAAACTTCATAAGTATTATTTAATAACATACATATCATGAAATCATCATAAGTATGCACATTAACTTGAGAAACTTAAAGAAAAGTTAAAATACTTGATAAGGAACTTTATAGGCGGAAGGATACCCATAAATCAAATCACGTACCTTGGAGAACTAGTGAAAAATGAAATTAAAGCCTTAGGAAGAAACCTTGGAAATCCTAGCCTTGTTCTTGAGAGTCCTTTTTGTCTTAAAGAATTTTAAAGTTAAAAGAATGAAGAGAATGGGGGCTTCTTAGGGCTTAAAAACTGATTTAGGGACCCTTTTCCATCCATAAAATGATGTAGTTAGGAATAAAAAGGATGAAAATGACAAAATTATCCCTTATTAAAACTATTGGATTCCACCTACGAAATACCGATTATGGGCTGTAAGTTCATCCATGGGTCGTAAGTCCCTCTCGTATGATAACACATCTGAAATTCCTGAAAACCCACTTTAAAGTTTAAGTGATTATTATATATTAAGCCTACATAAAATCAACAAGTTGATCCAACTTCAAGGCCATTTTCCTTATTAAATTATGAGTAATAGGTGTCTCTGTTGTGAAGGAAAATATTTCCTGAAATCATTTTCCATAAGCATGGAAAGCTACCTTTTAACACACAAAATTTAAAAACTAGTTCTAATGAACTATCAAAGACATACATAAGCATGAAAAGCTACCTTCTCTCACTTTAATGAAACATATTTTTCAATGGTGTTTGGTTGCCAGGAAATGACTTAACTTTTATAAACATTTTCCTAAAAATATTGTTCTTCATATCAATTACACCCAAAAGAAAACACCCATAATAAAACTTTTATGCTCAACCTCTTTTTTAGAATCATGTCAGTGTCTTATCTGTAACACCAGGTAAAATTATCAAAAATACCCCTAGATGAGAGAGCTCGCATAATGCGTCTTTCCAAACTCCAATGAAAAATTCGAGGCCAAAAATGTGATCAGCATAAAATATTGTGAGAAAATGATCTTGATTGATTTTAGAGCAATCGAATCAAAAGATAATTTTTTGATGCAAAAGGCAATTTCAGAATAAGTGTACGATAACCCAGCGAAGCATACTTGTCACAGACTTATACTTGGTGATGATATCAATATATTCTACGTGATTAGAAAATCAATATGAACTTTTTTGAAAAGAAATACACAGGTACGTTGTAACACCTCGTGAAAGTACCGAGATGCCCCTAGAAAGAAATCGTGCATGCAATGCATTTTCCCAAGCTCCAACAAAAACTTTGACACCAAATTTGCGATTAGCGCGAAAAATCAAGTGAAAAAATGGTCTTTGACCCGATTTTAGAGCAACCAGGTTTAAAAATGCTTTTTCAATTTTTTTCTCGAGACAATGTTGATGTGCGCCAGGGCCGCAACGTGCCTTGGGTGCGCATCAACACTTGTGATTTTTTAAAATGTTTTGACAGAAACTTGAAATTTCATAAATTCAGGAAAAATCACACGTCCGCGCCCTTGGTGCGACGCGGACGTGTTATTGAGGAATGAATTTTTTTGTGTTTTAATTTGAGAAAGGATATTTTGGGTATTCCCAACCTATTCTAACTCTAATGAATGGGTATTAGGGGTCATTTTATATCGATTAAGGGTTTTAAAAATCATTCTTTTCCTAGTTCCTAAGCGAGAGTTTACCGAGGGAGAAAGAAGAAAAAGTTGGGGATATCAAGCTTCGGGCTCAAATTCTTCGAAAAGATTAACAGTTCTTTATACCAGGTATATAAGGCTACCTAAAGCATGGGATTATTCTCAGTTGCTTCCCAAGCGCATGCAAGTGAACATGGTCTTAAAAGTAATATAGTATCCCTAATTAAAGAGACGGGTTATCGAATAAAAAAGATTTGAATTAAAATCAGCAACCAATCTTAGTTTTCATGTTTATGGTGCTTTTGGTAAAACAAATTTGTGGAAACAAGTGAAATAATTGTAAAGAACAAATTTCTTCTAAACTAATCCGAAATTTTCTAATAAGATATCAATCAATGAGCAATTCTAGTGTTGTAACTTTTACAACTCTGTTTAGTCTTAACAATGTTTATCTATATCTGGGTTCCTGATTACTAATTCATATGATTTAAATTATCTGAATAGGGTTGCACACTGCTGCCGGCCTACCGTTCTTAACTACCTAACTACATCATTGAGCGGGGATAGACAGACCAATAAAATGCATTAAAGTTATCTTTCCATATTATGAATCGAGCGAGGTGTAAGGGTAGTTGTCATAGGTCTCCCTTACACGAATCAACCTAGTTTGCTAGTCGAACAAGCTCCCTGTACTATTACGTACTATCCACTCTAACATCTCTCAAATCTAGAGTGAACAACTAATGTACTCCCTAGTTGGCCAGACTAAGAAGTATAGATAAAAATAGCATATGAATAATCAAAAGAACCCATTCAAAAATGTTTAATGTTAAGAAATACACATTGTCTATGGCTACAACCTCAGAATATTGAGACTTAGCCATTCATAGTCATGAAATACACCATAAATGATATGGAAAACATTAAAACCTACAGAATAAATATTAAACTAACCAAAATATGATGAGAGAAAGGTTCTCAGTTGTCTCTACTGAGTTTCTTGCGTCAAAACAGAATGTAAACCTAAAGTCTAGCATAGAATAATATTAAAGATCCTGTAACTTGGATTTTCCACATTCTGTCCTTAGCTCCTTCGATATGAACCCCTTGTGTTTACTAGGTTTTTGCTTAATTTACTAACTGAGCACTTTTGTATATCTTCTGCAAAGGTCCGCTATGCAGACCTTGCACATTTTTTAGCTTTGCACCTTTTTCTGCATTTTTTAGCTTCCACAACCTTGTCCCAAGCCTACCACATAGACTTTGGTCTTCTTGCTGCTTCTACTGACTTTTCTCTCTCGAATTTTGAGTTATGATCTTCCTTAAAATCAGAGTTTAACTCTAGACTTTCCCAGTTCAAGTAAAATCCTGCATAAACACAACCAATCCAAGCACTTGGCCCTGTGTTAGCAAAATAAGAGAAAAATAAGTTAAAACACCTAGACTCTATGAATTTATGCTCTAAATCATCTCTATTTATGGGTATTGTAGGCTAATTAGGCATATAAATATGCGTAAGATCACCACCCCACACTTCAAACTTTGTCCATCCTCGGACAAATCAAGACACATGCATGAGACTCCCTACGATAGTATGTAAAACAAACATCATCAAACCAAACTCTTTGAACCATGGTGAACAACCTTCAGTGCCCTTGGCAGAATCCACTCACTCCCACCACTCATACAGACGCATGCAGAATGTTCAACAGTTTGTCCAGTTACTGACCTTAGATGATCATGTGCCCTCACCAAGAAGAATTACCCATGCACACCGCCAAGAACCTAAACAGAAGATAAAAAATGGGTACACAAATAACTCACTCTCTCCAAAAAGATGTCTCATGTTGCTCCTAGATTCCAAGGCTTGCCTATAATGTGAAACTTAGACCTCGCTCGAATTTTCCTTAGAAGATCATGTAGGCCTTTGTTTGGTTGTAATGTAGGTTGTGGGATAGTGGGATACTTTTATGGATATGGTTGTCAAAGTTAAATTACCCATCGCTTATAGCTTACACTCCACTTCATTCATATCATCACATTCATTCCTCCTTAACTTGACACCCTTTGTTAGCACTTTACTAAACAACCCTTCAGGTCCTCCACTTTATGTAAATAATACTCATAACACAATCACAAACTACCCATAAGAGGGCATACTAAAATTTTTTTTCACAAACCAGTGTGCATCCGCGATGGATCTGCGATGTGGAGGCATCGCGGATCAGCACTAGATGATTGAGATGCAAACTTTTTATTTTTGGACCCAAAATAGTGTACATTCGCGATGGATCCATGATGTAGAGGTATCGCAAATCAGCACTGTTGGTCGACATTAATCCCCCTTTTTTTCTTTTTTTTTTCTTTCTTTCTTTTCAAGTTTTTCAATTAACACTCTACTATTGCTCATCCTTCGGTTGTCCAATCAAGTTTCCTCCCCCCTCCCCACTAGTCATTATGATAAAATGCTAGGGAATTAGAAGCAAACATGGGTACTTGACCAAAGAAAAGGAATCAGCTTGAATAATGGCTAATCAAAGAATAGACTAAGGCTTGAAAGAGTTAACTACAGATATTTTCATTAGGAGGATATAGAGTGTTACACTATTAGGATACCAAAGAAATGCCTAGATCCTCTACTCAAAATTCAACTCCTACTAAGTCCAATCTATATACCGGTCAAGTTCTAGGACTTGTCGCAATAGAGACTCACAATTTGCTCACTTGCTCTTGGCACACTTTCATCACAAGGTTATTACTAGAGTTTTGTTGTGATATTCACATGGATTCAATTAATTAAGCACATATACAATTGTGACTGATCAAGCATCTACTTCTAAACTAGGTTCAATTGTTTATGCTCGATGCTCAATTGTACAACTACCACACTCTAAATGCAGATTCGACGAATGCCCTTAGGATGGTCATCATCTATCCATCATAAGGGCCCCATCACTCGACTATGACTATTATTACTATTTGCACATATAAGCAACTACTACCAAATCATTATCTCAATAGCGTATAAACATTCACACAACCATGCAAAACATAGTTAATAGTTACTAATTACAGACTCAAAATAAAATAAAATATGTCCAAACATAAACACTAAACATCACAAAACTAGAAATAGAAATAGTCTTAATATATTCCAAGAGTTATGAAATGAAGCATAGTCACAGATTAATCCCCACCAAACACTTAAACTTAGCACTGCCCTCAGTGCTAACCATACGAAACCTATGAGGTGGGAATCATGGTGCTTACTTCTCGGGACCAGGCAGAATGGGCTCGACCCCCACATATATCGATGGCTCGTCAGCTATCTCCTCATCCTTGGATTTAAACTCATCAAACACCTCCCCTGGGTTCGTGCGTACATCATACTCTATTGGTTTGATTAACCTCAGCCCAATGCCTAACACTGCTTTGGCATGGGCATTGAGCTGGTATCAAACCTCAACATCTTGAAGCTCTTAATGTGTAGAGGGGCGATTGCCAGTCTAGTGCCTTAGCATCTCGAGCTCGTATATACAGGCCATAATCAACTCATCCTGGTAGGCTATCTCAGTAGTGATGAGTATCGTGCCTAAAGACACATCAGGCCCCTTGATGTGAGTGGCCACATAGAGGGGCTTGAATAACAGGGCAGTAGTTGGCCTCTTTCTTCTAGCACACCTATCATACGACATAATTGAGTAATGAGATCTTCGAATACATACCTGCGGCCCTTGTGGGTCTTTGCCTTCCTTATAGATAGCCTAAAATTGGCACCATAGTTTATTGCTATCCCTGTCATGAGTGCATATGTAAGATACACTCAATCCCTCGACATGTTAGTGAGTCACTAGCTTGACCTAGACCCTGGCCTCCTTTGTCATGTGCACAAATGGGAAGGAAAAATGATAGCACCTCTCCGCATGTCGGACCTACTTAACTGTGGAGGTCAGCCAGCAAGTGTGTGTCAGATTTCCTGGTATGATGGCAAAGCATAGCTCATTGAAGACACCTGCGATGATATCTTCGGGGGTGCCAAGGACCCTGTTAATAGCAAGAGAAGAGAAGTTTAGCTCCAATCAACATATGATAATGGACTGAGATCATCAATCCTTGATCATATTGGCATAAAATTCCCACAACAAGCTTAGTATAACACTTTAATTTTTTTAATCTAAGAACAACTCATCCTTCATATGATATAGGATTTTAATTGAGGATTCTTAATCGAGCATAGTCAATTTCTTAGTATGGGAATAGAATTAGAGCCAGCATGAGGTCGTTGTTCTAATGTATGACTTTATGAAATTTAGGTAAACCAATAACTTGTAAGTTGTATATAAATGGTAGGATCAATTTCTAACTATATAAAGTACATTATGTGTGATTTAGAGTCATAAGGAATTTTTTTACATCAAGCCAAGTTCGAAGAATTTCTAGCAACTAAGTTTTCATATGAGTTGATAGAAGGGTCAATTTTAAATGACCATATCTCCTAACATATAATGATTTAGATGACCCATAATATATTTCATTGTAGATATTTTAATTATCTTTTCAATGCATCTAATTTTGTATTAATCGGAGTTCGAAGTAGAAAGTTATGACCATTTTAGTGAAGAGGTGCAGAACTGTCCGAAAGTCCGCGCACGAAGCTCATCGCGGACCCTCACTAGATACGTTAGTGACATTGTTTCTTTATAATTTAAGGGTATTTTTATCCTAAAACCTGTAGGGTTCTATTTATGATCTCCAAAACATATAAAACATCAGTTTTCATAATAAAAAATCCTCTCCCTTCTCTCTTAAACATAAATGCTCAAGAATGATCAAGAAAGTCATGAAGTTAGGATTAGCTTCCAAGATTCCCCCTCAAGGTAAGTTATTCTTCATAAATTTCAATCTACCTAACTTGAATTTATTCATCTATTCATGAAGTTCTAATAGGATTTTAGATAATAGCCTAGGGTTTTAAGAAAACAAATTCAAGAATCCCAAGAGAGGATTTCTTGACACTTCTTCTTCAAGAATTATGATTCTTCACCAAGAACTCTAAACAGTTTAAGTCAAGATTTCAAGAATCAAAGATAATCCTTTTAATCAATGTCCTTCGAAGTTCTTTCACTTTAAAAGACTTACGAAAATTAGGGATTTTCTCCAAGAAAGAGAAGAGAAGATCGCAAACTTTGCTCAAACTTCAACCAATGATTTCTCTCTCAATTTTGATCGGATTTGTGTAATTAAAAAGGCTAAGTTATATATTTTTCCAAGGAAAACACAGTAGGAATGTTAAAAATTAACGTTTTTGCTTTATTCGAGATGAAATCTATAGATCTTACTGCTGTATTTTTAATGTATTTCGAAACTTTTTAACATGCGATCTCTTCCTCATATTAGCTCCATTTTTGAAATGGTTTTTGCCACTGAAATCCTTATCACTTGGGAAAGTTTTATATATAGTTTTTTAGATTTTAATGATATTTATGATGATGAAATTTTTGGACCATTCTACCCTTTTCACCGAATTAATTTATTTTAGTGTCGTTAGATTCATTATATAATTGTGATGCTATAATTGAATAGATTTTGGTGAACTGGAGTGTCATAGAAAGGGAAAAACTTCAGAATTGATGTGATTCAAAATTTTATATAAGGCAAGTAGATTTCTTAACCTTTGTCAAGTATATAGAATCTTGTACTTCTTGTGTGAGGTATTGAGAATGATTTATGTAGACTTTGATTGAAATATTTTAAATTGGGTAGTTATCCTAAGGTAATAGTTGACTTTTGAATTAATGATGTACGTTTATTATATGTGAAATAGTGATCATTTGTTATTGATACCGAAGTGATACTTACTTTTAGATGTGAATATTTTTAAGGTGGTGATGGTATTGAGATTGAGGGTATTGCAACATTTATGTTATTGAGCTACCCATTCTTGATTTTGAGATATATGAATTTGTATCGACATTTGCATATTTTATTTTCATCAACATGATTATTGTGCATTTACTATGTGTTTGCTGAATGATCCAAGAAAAGAAATGGAAAGCCAAAGGGAAATGATTCTGGCTAGTGAAAAACAAAAGAAATAAAAAGTCAAAAGAAAATGGTTCCGACTAGAAAAAGAAATGAGAATTGCTGAAGGAAAATGGTTATAGAGGCTACATGGTCCATGTGTGGGCCCCATATGTTCTGATTGAGGCATGTTTATGATCAGCGGATGTATATCGTAGGACAGACAAATCATTCTATATGACATTGCATTGCATTGCATTACATCTCATGGTATTCATCTTCATCCCATAATGATCTAGCTTGTTATGATTATATAGGGTGCTATTAAGATTGGTTATTCATTATTTTGACTGACTTATTTATGTCCTTACATGATTAGTTTGTTATTGATTTAATGACACTTGATGAATTAGCGAGAATTTGATAAATTATAGAATTTTCTCCTATGACTTGAAAGTGGAATAAATGAGGATTATACTGTCATAGGCTTTGATCATAGTATTTTCGGCTGGTGTAATTGTGAAGGTTGTGACCTAGGTTGTAGTTGTGGGGGGTTTGGTTGGAGTGTTGAGGGTACCGGTATTCTATATTACTTAATTTTGTGTT
>JAOTQJ010014685.1:0-17539 GCA_025642045.1 Solanum sejunctum | reverse complement strand
TTGATCTTTTACAAGATATTCTTGTATATATAGACAACAAGTATACCACTTGGACCAATCAAAGGAGTCCATATACATTTGACCCCACCTTAAATTATAATTAAGGACCAAACTTAGAAGAAATATTGCATTTGGTCCCAAACTTTATTAAATCGAGCCAATTAAGGTCTTTCAGGGTTTAAGTTAAGTTTCAGGTTCTAACATTTTTGAAATTGGGTTACATTCCCATAAAAGTCACTTCACATGAAATTGGGTCATGTTCCCATAAGTTTGATGTATGGTTTACCTTGGCAAGTAGACCTCCTCTTTAATGGTGAGGGGTAATCATCGAGATTCTAAGTTTTAGCTTGATTAGTCTTATTCTATGTCCGTTGAGGTTTCTTCCCACACTTTTGTATTATGATCTATACAGGTTGAATGATTTATAAGAATATTTTACTTCAAGTATTGATCATGCATGCCATATTGTTATCTTGCTTATCTATTGCTTATGCCTATGCATTTTGATAATATTGCCTATGTCATGTTGTATTGCATCCTACATACTTAGTACATTCAAACATACTAATGCATACTCTATGCCTCCATGATATTACCATGTAGGAATTTTATCTCCCTACGATCATCCTCCATGTGGCTAGTACTATCTTTGAAGCAAGTTTGGTGAGTCCTCAACTCTAAGGACAATATCTTCTGATCTTATGTTATGCAAAGACTCTCTTTCTTTTATTGTGTTCTTGGCTATGAGGTTGAGCCCAAAAAGTTGTTTTTGGCCCCACTCAATTCTAAGTTTAGAGGTGTTGTTGGACAACTTATGTAATGATGCTTTGATCTTTGACTATCTTGACTCTAGTTTGTTTTAAGATATGAAAGAGTCCCTTTGCCCCTTTATCCTTATTTTATGTTCTTTTGTTGTTGTTCAATTACTTCTATGATAAGGATATGTAATGATATTCTAGGAGACTTGTTTGGGGACCCTATGGGTTTCCCATTCGCTGTTTCATATCTGGGCCCTAGGTGTAGCCTCCGTCAAGGTTCTTTGTGGGTATGAATGAGTTAAAAGCTCTATTTCGAAAGCCGAAGTGGGCATGAAGAAGTGACACTCGTATATCTTTCATTCTACTCATGCTTAGACTAAAAAATCTAAGCCTTTCTAGATTTCAAGTCTTAAGTTCCATCCCTCATGTCATTTGCATACATTTATTTTTAAATTGACAAGTTCATGGTGATTTTTACACTTATGTTGAGATTTTTGAAATAATATTTAAGAGTATTGTTGTATTCTTGTGTGGGCCAAGATTATCTTGCTTACTTCTCTTATATATGCTTCTTTGACATTTGTGGACTAATGTACCCAAGCTAAAGATATTGAAACGATCGCAAAAAGTGCTGAAAAATGTGCCTCAGAAATGCCCATAATCATAATTTTCACATATCTCAAAATCCATGCGTGATATAGAAAATTCAACTACATATTCATTATCAGGGAGCAATATTTAGTGAGAAATAGGTATAACCCCGATTTTAGAGTAACTATAGCAAAATTTTAATTTCCAAAAATTTACAAAACAAGAGAGGGTCTGAGTCCCTGGAGCGATGCGGCCAGTGCGTGGATCAGTGTTATGTGTTGCCAATTTTTGTTGTTCCGATCCAAGGCCTTGGAGTCTTAGGTCTAAGTCTTTCTATGCATAAAAACTCCTACACATACTCATACTTTTTCAACCTCATATCATTCAATATATTTCACAAAACGCTCTCTAACACAAAGACAAATATTTCACTCAAAATCATAGGTCCCAAACTCATTTCAGATCTTAAGGGATTCACTAAAGCTTCAAGTTCTCAGTCAAATCTTCATCACGGAAATCTCCAAAGTTGAGTCATCTGGGTTTCAACTATTGGGTCCTTTCACACATGGTGCCCAAGTTCCCTTTTAACATAAATTGCATGTTCTAAGTTGGTTGACTTATGGGTCTTATTATTATGAATTTGACTATGAACTATGTTGGGGTTTCATAAAAGTGTGATTGTTTAAGCATATTTTGAGCTATGCATCTATGATCTATTTTGAGATTTGATGAAGGATTTTAATGCATATTGCTTAAGGATGTTACCAAGTGTTGGTAGGTTGATTTATTTCATGTTTTCTTGCATGATTTTGCTCTTGAATTGCATGAATTTGAACTAGTATTACACACCCACCAAGTGTTTGATAAAATGCCTTCTCAAGTGTTTTCAAGTTATTGATGATCTATTGTATGGTTTATGAGTCAAGTGACTTTATGATGAATATGAGCTATCAAAAATATTATGAATTCATGAAATTATCTATGCTTATGTAAGTATGAAGTTGATCCCATTTTGCAAATATTGTACCTCTTGTGAGACTTTGATGTCTATGATAATGCAAGCATAATGTTTGATGAGATGTACTGTTATGTTTAAAGTTAGTCTCACATTAGACGTCAATGATGCTTTAGAGATACTCATGCCATGTTCCTATATTTATTATGAGTTATTAAAGTTATGATTATTTAAACTATTTCGTGAGATTAGGCTTAGCACCGATGGATGGAGGGTTTGCTCTCTTTCGTCAAACTATGTGTCAAAATTGGATGATGCTATACCATTGCTATACTAGTGGATACATTTAGTTGACTTTCTCTTGAGGTTCTTTCTAAAATTGGGTCATGTTTCCTTAATGTGAAGTTCTTAATGAAATCCTTTTTGAAATTGGGTCATGTTTTCCTAAGGAAGGTTACTTCATATGAAATTGGGTCATCTTCCTGTACATTTGAAGTATGATTTACCTTGGCAAGTAGACCACTTCTTTATCGATGAGGGGTAATCCTCGGGATTCCATGTCGTATCTCGCTTGGTCATATTCTATATCGGTTAAGGTCTCCTCCCACACTTATGTATTATGATTTATACAAGTTGAATGTTTTATAAGCATGTTTTACTTCAAGCATTGATCATGCATGTCATATTATTATCTTACTTATCTATTGGTTATGCTTATGTATTTTGACTATATAGCCTATATCTTGTTGCATTGCATCATGCATACTTAGTACATTCAAACATACTAACACATACTATGTGTCATATGATGTTACTATGTAGGAACCGGAGCTCCCTATGATCATCATCCACGTGGCTAGTACTATCTTTGAAGAAATTTTGGTGAGTACTTAACTCCGAGGATGATATATTTTGATATTATGTTATTCAATGACTCTCTATCTTTTATTGTATGTTTTGGCTATGAGGGAGAGCCCGAAAAGTTATCTTGGCCCCCAGTCAATTCTAAGTTTAGAGATATTGTTGGACAAGTTATATAATGATGTTTTGAGCTTTGACTCTCTTGACTCTTGTTTATTTTAAGCTCTGAAAGACTCTATTAGCCCCGTTATCCTTATTTTATGTTCTCTTGATGTATTTCAATTGCTTCTGCGACCAAAGATGGGCAATGATATCCTAAGAGGCTTATTCAGGAACCCTATGAGTTCGCCATTCACCGTATCACATCTAGGCCCTACATTCGGGTAGTGTCAAATAATTATGTGATGCAGCAAGTCTTCTTAATTTATCAAGAGTATTCATAATAAATGTAGAATTATTTCAATATTAAGATGATAGAATTTCTCAAATATAAACTCCTTTTTCAAAATCTTGACTTAAAAAAGATGAATAGGCATGTGGAAGAAAGTACTCCACACTTCGGTAAGCCTTACATACTGGGAATAGAAGGAGTAACCAAACCTCAATCGATCCTCGCCCTTGAATTAGAGACCCTAGATTCTTCTTTTCTCCTCTAGTGCTCTCAAGAACCCTTGAATGAATAAAGGTAAAAAATGCCTTTAGGGTTCTGTTGTAAGGCTTTATTTAAGCCTAAAATGACCAAGGGTCTAATGGAATAAGGATTTGAATGGATAAAAATACCCCTCATTAAAACTATCGTTTGAGTCTATGAGACCTCGTATACAAGTCATAGATCATTCTATGAGTTGTGAACAACCTCTTATAAACCAAAGGGTTCTGAAATTAACTCACTAGAAGTTACCACTAAACCCCTCTCTATGAGCCGCAAAACATTTATAGATCATAAACTCTTCTCATAAATAAGGAGGTCCAAAAACTTATGCTACTCGAATTTGTCACAAAACATTTTCCATGAGTCGTGACATGCATTATGAGTCATATGCCACTTTGTATATATAGGCCTCGAACTTGAAAAATTTCACCAAGTCATTTGGGGTTTTATGAGACCCATTCTATGAGTCGTAAGCCTATCTACGAGTTTTAAATGGCTCTCTTGAACCTTTCTCTGCAACTTTTCTTAGCAACCTCTGCTTATCCACTCAAGATCAGGTAGAAGCAATTAGGGGGTATTCCATTATCTCCCCTTTAGGATCTTTCATCCTTGAATGAATAGAATTCTAGGGATTTTGGTAAAGGCACGAATCTCCCTATGGACTCTAAGAATCAACCAACACTCACCTCACTTATACAATAAACAAATAATGTATTTTCAGCAAGTAAAATAATCAAGCAGCTAACATATCACGCCAATCCTTACTTAGACTCTAGAACTCTATCATCTATCACATAAAGAATGAAAGGAGGACTTAATGAATAAACATCAAAGGGTTTAGAGGGAAACTGTTACCATCAACTCTCTCATTATCAGTAGGCAGGAACTAATGAGGGTATTTGGCCATCATGTCCTCTTCTACCTCCCAAGTAGCTTCTTTTACAAATTTGTTCCTCCATAATACTTTGACAGATACAATCTCTTTGGTTCTTAACTTGCAAGCTTGACAATCAAGGATTTGGATAAGAATCTCCTCATAACTCAGGCTATCTTTCACTCCAATACTCTAATAGGCACAACTAACTGTGGATCTGTCAAACACTTCTTAAACATAGAAATATGGAAGACTGGGTAAATGGCCTCTATTTCTGATGGTAGCTCTAACTTATAAGCCATATTATCCACTATCTTTACGATCTGATAAGGGCCAATGTACCTCATACTTAGCGTCCCTTTATTTTTGAACATCACCACTCCTTTCATGGGTGACACTTTCAAATAAACACAATCAATGACCTCAAACCCAAAGTCTCTTCTTCAAACATCTATGTAGGATTTCTGTCAATTCTGTGCAGCCCTAAAACTTTCTTGAATGACCTTAACCTTATTTGTAGATTGGTTTTCTAAGTCTAGTCTAATAAACCCTAATTCACCCACCTCAAACCATCCAATCGGTAACCTATACCTCCTCCCAAAAAGTGCCTTATATAGGGCCATCGCAGTGCTCGTATGAAAGCTAGTATTGTAAGCAAACTCAATCAAAGGCAAGTAGCTTTCCAAATTGCCTTTAAAGTCACTCACGCAGGCTATCATTATATCCTCCAACGTCTACATAGTACGTTCTGCTTAGCCATCCATCTATGGGTGAAAGATAGAGCTAAGGTACACCTTCATGCCTAAACCCTTCTAAACGATCTCTAAAACTAAGTAGTAAAATAAGATCTTCTATCTGAGATAATTGACAAGGGGACTCCATGTGATCTAACGAGCTCTTTTATGTAAAGTTGGGTGCAATACTCCATAGTGTCAGTCATCTTAACTGCAAAGAAGTGTGCAGATTTGGTCATCCGATCAACTATCACCCAAATTGAATCTTGCTGTCTGCGAGACCTTGGAAAGCTTGTGATGAAGTCCATCTTAATCATCTCCCAATTCCACTCTAGATTCTCAAAATTTTGAGCTACTTCACATGGCTTTTGGTGCTCAACTTTGATTTATTGTAAATTTGGGCACTAGGAAACAAACTCGGCAATGTCTCTCTTCATCCCACTCCACCAGAAGACTTCCCTCAAGTCATGGTGCATCTTAGTAGACCCTGGACGGATGGAATATCTAGAACTATGGGTGTTGACTATGATTCTGTCTGAAACACCATCTATATCTAGAACACATAGTCTGCCTTGATACCTCAAAACTCCATCTCCCCCTTTAGCGAAAGCCATTACCTTCTGCTTATGCACATCCTTCTTTAACTATAATAAGATGAGATCTCAATCTTGTTTCTCTTTTACTTCCACTACTAGAGATGATGCACAACCATTATGCACAAGAACTCCTCCTTCGCCTAATTCATCTAATTGAACTCCCAATCGTGCCAGTCTATGAACTTCCTTGGCTAACTTTCTCTTCTTCTCGTCCAAATGGGTGGTGCTTCCCATGGACAACCTACTAAGAGTATGAACAACCATATTAGCTTTACCTGGATGGTAGAGGATGCTCATGTTATATTCTTTAAGCAACTCAAGCCATCTCCTCTGTCTCAAGTTAAGCTCCTTCTGGGTGAATATGTATTCCAGGCTCTTGTGTTCTATGAATACATGCACATGTGCTATATATAAATAGTGGTGTCATAGCTTGAGAACAAACACCACTACTGCCTACTACTAGTAATGGTGGGACAGTTCTTTTTATATACCTTATGTTGTCTAGAATTGTAGGCAACAAACTTCCCCCTCTGCATCAACACACATCCTAACCCCACTCTCGAACCATCGCAGTAGATGACAAGTTCATTCGTCCCATCAACCAAGGTTAACACTGGTGTGGTAGTTAACCTCATCTTCAGCTCTTGGCAACTTTTCTCACACTCATTATACCATTAAAACTTGACCTTTTTCTATGTCTATTTGATCAACGGTGCAGATATGGAAGAGAACCCATCAACAAACCTTCGGTAGTATCCAGCCAATCCCAAAAACCTCCTTATCTTGGTCGGTGAGTTTGGTCTAGGCCAGTTTTTAACCGCCTCAATCTTTGAGTGTCCACTCAAATTCCATCTCTAGAAACCATATGACCCAAGAAAGCCATGGATTTGAGCCAAAACTCACACTTAGAAAACTTTGCATATAACTCATTACCTCTAAGCATCTATAAAACGATTCTGAGATATTTGGCATGCTCTTTCTTATCTCTGGAAAACACCAGAACATCATCGATAAATACAATCATGAATATGTCAATGTACTATATGAATACTTGGTTTATCAGGTCCATAAATACTGTAGGTGCTTTTGTCAACCCAAACGACATCACCAAAAACTCGAAGTGACCATACCATGTTTGAAAAGTTGTCTTTCAGATATCATATTCCCTCACTTTCAATTGGTGATAGCCTATTCTAAGGTATATCTTAGAGAAAATAATTATGTGCTGAAGTTGGTCGAACAGGTCAACAATCCTCACAAAGGATACTTATTCTTGATTGCCACCTTATTCAACTAATGATAATTAATACACATCCTAATGGATCCACCCTCCTTTCGTACAAATAAGACCAGAGCACCTTATAAAGAGACACTTGGCCTTATAAATCCTTTCTCTAACAAATCACTCAGTTGCTCCCTCAGCTATTTCAACTCCATGGGGGCCATTCTATATGGTGGAATGGAATCAAACTGGTGTTAGGATGAACATTAATTTTGCAGTCGATCTCTCTATCGCGAGAGATTCTGTATGGATCCTCAGAAAATATATCAAGAAACTCGCTCACGATCGGGATAGACTCATGAGTAGAGGCTTAACATCATCATACTTGACTCGCACAAGGTGGTAGATATATCCCTTAAAGATCAATTTTGGGGCGTAGAAGTAAGAAATATACTTACCCTTTAGTACAGCAAAATGTCCCTTAAACTCAATAGAAGGCTCATTTTGGAAACTAAAATTTGATAGTCTGGGTTAAGCAATCAATGTAGGCATAGCAAGCGTAAATCCAACCTATACCAAAGATCACATTGAAATTGAGCATCTCTAACTCAATCAAATCAATAAAAGTATCCTTATGATAAATAGATACCACACAATCAATATAGATTCTCTCAGCTCGAAAAACTTACCAACAAGAGTGGAAATAGAAAATGGCTCAAGCAAGCACTCAGAAAGAATCTCAAATCTATTTGCCACATATTGCATCACACAAGAATAAGTTGCACCTTGATCAAGTAAAGCATAGAAAGGAAAGGTAAAGACTTGAAGCATACCAGTCACAATATCTAGTGTAATCTCTTAGTCCTGTCTGTTCCCCATTGTATACAGATAGTTTATCCCACTGCCTTCCCCTAGTGCAACCCTATCTGGTTGACCCTCGTTGGTGGTGTTGTGGTAGAATACTGGGCCTTATTGCCCCATATCAGACACTCCATCAAAAAATGGCCTGATTAGCCATACTTGTAGTAACCATTCCCTCCATCTCTACATTCTCCCAGATGTACCCAACAATATTTCTCACAAGGTGGTTCCTTTTAGAGCCAAGAGTTACACTTGCTTGAGATTGTGCACCCTGTGCCTTAAAGTTTGGCTGACCTTGGGACTTGTGATCATACCTGTGGCTCGGGGTTGGTTCACTGGCTGAAGTTGGTGCATAGCTAGAGGACCTATTCTAGAAATAGGACTTATCTCCCTTACTCTGCTTAGTCTGACTACGCTCAGGCCTTACTAATCTAGTCTTCTTATTTAGATGCTCATCTTTATCCTTTTTCTTATCTTTCTCAGTATGCTAGGCATAAACCATTATCCTAGAGATTCCGTACTTGGGATCAGCAATGCTACCTCTCACTCTCTCTTCACCTATCTACCCAACCCATACACAAATTTCCTCATCCTCACCCCAATATCCTGGACCATCTCTAGGACATACCTGGATAGTTGGATGAATTTCAAGCTATATTGTTTAACTGTCTGCCCCTCTTATTTCAGATTCAAAAACTCCTCAACCTTTGCCTCTCTCAACTCTTGAGGGAAGAAGTGATCTATGAAGGCACTCTCAAACTTATCCGAAGTAGCGGGTTAAGCATCCTCACCATGACTTTTTTCCTACTGATTATACCAAAATTTAGTCATATCTTTGAGCTAATAGGCAGTAAGCTCAACTCCCTCAGTATCAGTCATACACAGAGTCTTTAGCACTTTCCTCATCTCATCAATGAAATTCTGAGGGTCCTCCTCAACCTTAAGCCCAATGTAGACAAGTGGGTTTATCCAAAGAAAGTTTCGTAGTTTGGTGGTAGTTATTGGCTCATGGCAGGTAGAACTAGGAGTCTATAAGCCAAGTTCCTGCTTTGGGTAGCTACCATCTGTGTAAGCATAGTAATAGCCCTCTGAAGTCAGTCTCTATAGTAGGAGCAGCTGGAGCGGTAGGTGTTATAGGAACACTAATAGTCCTGGCTGATTGACCTCATACCCTCATTTTCATTTGAGGAGGCACCTCTAAAGTAAGGTTCTCGGCATTGCTACCTAAAGCATTCCTTTTGGTTGCGGTGCATCTAAGAGGCATGATCTGCAAGCGCATAACGCATGAGTTAGAGAAAAGTTTATAGAGTTTTAGCTTTATTGCATGATCCCAAAACACAAGAAACTAAGAACAATTCCTAATGTCCAATAGCCTTCTACTTATGCAGTGTGGTACATAATATACCTATAAACTAGACTCTACTAGAAACAACTTCATAGACTCCCTAGGACTCTTGAACTCTATGTTCTGATACTAAGTTTGTCATGTCCCGAGAGGATACCCTTAGTATGGTTGGCACTCAGAGACTATTGCTAGCCCCCAAGCGAACTACTTGACCTTATCATTACATCATACTCAACAACAGGAGAATAATACTCAAATAAAAAGGGCATCATAAGAATAGAACATAACTCAACTACCTCATAATTTCCAGTGAATAAATTTGGAATACCAAATACTCAATAATATCCTCTACTTAGTATCTAGGAAGCCTGTACTCAACTATCTAGATTGTGTTATGAAGACCATGAACACCCCAAATCAAAGAAAGAAAGAATATACTAAATTAACTCAAGATAAGGATCTCCTTCGAAGAAATCAAAGAGGGCTAACCAACTCTGGAACTGTATTGATCTGGACCTCAATGATGCATGAGTTGAAGTCCTCTATCACCTATATCTACATCTTGAAAAGATGTAGGCCTAAATGGACATCAGTACATGGAATATGTTGTTATGTGATATAGCCCAAGAATGTAATGCTCAACTCACTCATCTCGACTCACTAACTCATGCTTAGCTTAGTACATGCAAGTTTGAAGTAAATCATGCTTTTCAAAATATACTATGTAAAAATAGACTCAATTTTAAATATTAGGCTCAATTAACGTTGCTTAGGAGTTTCTCTTAACTGACATCCATATCCCAGCAACTTTAGTTTGGTGATGCACAATGAAGGCGACGTCGTTACCACGCTCTCCCTTAACTTGCCATGGAAAAGGGTGATCAACTCTCTCTTGGATCCATAGTAAATGTCCACCTGCGGGATAAGAGTCTCTCAATCAAGCTCTGTGACTATCCTATGATAGCAACATAGTTCTTTGGGTTAAAGTAGATATTTAATTGCTCCTTGCATAGTTCTCGATACTCCTCCCAAGACTAAAACATATCCAACTCATCAATCAACTCAATCCTCAATGCTAACTCAATTAACTCAAAACTCAACCTTATTTGATTCTCATCTCAACTCATCTCAGTTATTCATCAACTCAATCAATCAATGCACATAATAAAACTCAACTCAGACTCAAATGGCCATTTAGACTCACTCAACTTGTCTTATCATGTAGTGCAAGCAATATACTCATATATATGGTAAAGTATGTGACTCAATGCAACATGCTTCTCATTCTTAATCATACTCAAATTACTTAACTCAGATACTCAAACTCAACCTCATTAATCATGCATAAAATTTCATAAAATCATGAAATTTGTGGCTCATGCTATCAAGTATAAAAACTCTAGCCTAATGTCATATAATAATTATGTGATGCAGCAAGCCATCTTAATTCATCAAGAGTATTCATAATGAATGTAGAATTTTAATATTAAGATGATAGAATTTCTCAAATATCAACTCCTTTTTCTAATTCTTCACTTAACAAGATGAAGGGGCATATGAAAAAAGGTATTCCACACTTTGGTAAGCCTTACATACCTTGTAATAGAAGAACAAATCAAACCTCAATCAATCCTCGTACTTGAATTGCAATCTCTAGCTTCTTCTTTTCTCCTCTAGTACTCTCAAGAACCCTTGAATTAAGAAAGCTAAATAATACCCTTAGGGGCCATTTGGTTGGGAACAACTTACCCAGGATTAGTTATCCTGGGATAAATTATCATGGGATAAGTTATCCCACAATGTATATAGGATAACTTTGTCACACCCCACAAACTACATGTACTAGTTCTATTCAAATGAAACATGACATGGTTTGGTGAAATTAGAGCCAATTTTTAAAAGTGTTTGAATCTCAAATTAGAAGATGATATGTACATCTAACACTTAAGAGGGTCGAGTGTATACATATTTTAAGTCAAACTGAGGAGATCATGGCCTTAAATGAAATAAAAGAAGTGAGGTTCTTATAACACCCATACCTTACAATACTAGTACAATTCAAATGAAACATAATATGGTTTGATCAAATTAATGCGAATTTTCAAAAGTGCTTGAATCTCGTGTTAATGGGCTATATGTGCATCTAATGCTTAGGAGAGTCCCGTGTATACATGTTTTGTGTCGAATTTAGAAGATTATGGCCTTATAATAAAGTAAGGGAATTGAGGTTCTTGTAGGACTTAGAAGCTAGCAAGTGAGTCACCTAGTTGCTTAGCTTAAATCGCTAACTAAACGAAGATAAGGCTCGACGTTGAAATTGTTGAAGTTCAATTATGAATAAAGTTCGTGGTAAGGGTATAAATTTGTCCCATGTTTTAGTATCATAAATGGGCTACATTTTCATCCCAATAAGGATAATAAAAAGTACCAAAAACCTCATAATACACTTAGCAAATTGGGCCCAAAACTAAGTAAGTGAAAGTTGAAAAGTAGACAGCCCAAGTCCATCAAGTTGGTGACCCATTTAGGACCAAGTTCAAGGGCCAAGCTCCTGCATAAGAAGCTTACTAATATGTGTCATAATATGGTCAAAAATCCAAGAGTAATTCAGCCAAGCTAGGCCTTTAAAGAGAGATAAGAATAGCACAACTTCATTTCAACATAAACAAGAACAAAAAAAAATCTGCTTTCTTGGTGTTTGTTTGCTCTCCTTTAAGAAGGTGAAAGACAAGCTTTGCAACCTCACAAGGGTCCCTAAAGAAGCTCTAACCCTTGAACTTGAAGGTAAGTAAATTTAATTATGAACCTAGTATAGATTGTTTATGAAAACCAAAGAAACAAATTAATCACACATATGTTGGAAATTCCAGACAGTTTGTATGCTAGGGATTCTTGTTAAATTTTCTTGTTAATACGGAGGTTTTTCCCTTGTTGGATGGATTTATTATGAAGTAGTACTTATGTATTAAACAAAGGTTGGTGTTGAAGAAATGTAAAAAGGCTGATTAACCACTTTTACAGTCCATAATAGTGAGTGAGTATATGATATCGCAATTGTGTGGTTAGTATGGACTTGTAGACTGCTGGATAGGATGCTATTGTCTCACTTCCTTAATAACTGATCCGTTACTGCATTAAGGCTAATTCAAGGATGTTTGTATGTGTAGATTTTGTTGGAACAGTGTGGTTAGAGTTGGAATAGGTTTGGAATTGTCGACGTCGAAATGTAGCAAGGGAAGGGAACGTTATGCTTTCTATTTTTAGGTTACGTAGAATTGCTATGTGTTGAACTTTATGGGCTGTTGTAAGACTGTCAAGAGTCTGAAACAAGATGTATATGACATATACATGAGAATTGTTGTTCAAAAATTACGGTTATAAGTGAAAAGGTTGAACAAAATACCATGACGTCGCTAATTAAAAGTTTGTTGCCCGTGTGTTGTTTTGTTATGTCATTACCCTGCCAAGATGTGTTTATTGGCTGTTAATACTAGTTTTATCACCTACTATATTATAGATAAATATTTCGAGGAAGGAAAGGTTATCTTGAGTTAGTAATGAGGTCATACAACGAGGTATGCAAGGTTACTTTATTTCGTATCACTTGGCATGAAACATAGCTCTCTCCTTGGTACATAAAGGCATTCACCAACTCCGATACAACTATTAACCGTGTCTCCACTCTTATACATGTTCATATGATTCCATACATAGTCACCTTTAAAATTGCATACATGCTTGGATACCAAGTTATAGGAGTTCTTGTTACTAAATAAAGTTCACAAGTTGGTTCATTTCAGATGCATTTTATTATTTACGTAACATACTCTTTTCATTGTCATGTCGTATTGTGTGATTATCCACATGTCACATGTTAAATATACAGTCCTACAACTCCAATATTATGGTCACCAAAAGAATCATCTCAAAGGTAATTGAAAGATACAGTATACAGTTTTTGATAAGTGGTAGCCCAAGGGGGTTGAGTATAACCTAGCCAGGGACGATCCTACCAAAGGGGGGGGTAGCCCGAGGGGTTGAGTATAACCTAGCTAGGGATGAAACTGATATAGTTTTACCATTGATCAATTGGTCATTTATATTACAGTTGTGCACAAATTTTACTGTACAGATTCGACAGTAAAGGTAAAGCAATATAAGGCACATAAAGTACATGATTCCATAGTATAACTAAAGGTGGTTTTTTATGCTACACCAGTGTACAATTTCACTTAACTTGTTATATAATATATAGTATTTTCTGCCTTACATACTTAGTATATTATCCCATACTGACGTCCCTTATAGGGGACCTGCATTTCATGCTATAAGTACAGGTGCTAGTAGATCTCCCCAGTAGGAGTACAAGATATTCAACTGTTGTCATCAAGTGCCAGGTTGCTTTGGGGCTTTGTATATGTCTAGAGCTTACATGTTGTTATTTCACAGTTTGTTAAGGTAGGGCCTATCCCGACCCTTGTTAGATGTTTTTCTTTATTTAGAGGCTTTGTAGACTATGTAAAACACAGTAAAGTCATGTCTCCCACTTTAGACAGCGTGGCCCTAACGGCCTAGTCATATGCATTTTCTTTTGGCTTTTTATCCCTATATATTTGCTTAAAGGCATGTCAAACATAGAAACCCCTTATAATATGTACGGAACACATATAGTTACAGGTTGGTTCTCTCGAGCCTTATCGGCAATGGGTGCCAGTCCGCCCTACGAGACTTTGGGGCGTGCAGTTCTTCAAGGACTTAGGAAGTTATCAGGTGAGTCACCTACTTTCTTAGCTTAAATTTGTTAGCTAGACAGAGATGAGGTCGGACGCCAAATCTGTAAAAGTTCGATAATGAATAAAGTTTATGTTAATGGTGTAACTTTAGCCCATATTTAAGCATCATAAATGGATAATATTTACATCCCAAAATGAATAATAAAAGGTCCCAAGTACATCACAACTCACTTGACGATTTTGGCCCAAACTAAGTTATGGAAAAGAGAAATATAGGCAGCCAAGGCCCATCGAATTGGAACCCAATAAGGACCAAGTGAATGAGAACAAATGGAACATTTCTCACTTGATAAAATAATGCTTAAAATGGAAAATAAATTCAGCCAAAGAGTCCCTTTAAAAGGGAATAAAAGCAACTCCCTAAAGCCATTTCAACTTGGACAAAAAATCTACATTTCTAGGTTACTTTGTGCTCTAAAGTAGACTTTACAACCTCACAAAGGTTCCTAAAGTAGATCCAAGCCTTAAGGCTAAAGGTAAGCAGAGATACTTGTGTACCTAGTATGATTTGTTTATGATAAAGAAGAGAAATAAGCAAAATCTTACTTATGCTGGAATTTTGGACAACATGAGTTCTAAGGATTGTTGTACATTTTTCTTATTTATTAAGAGGATTTTCTCTTCTTGGTTTGATGGATTATTTACTAAGACTTATGTTTTTAATAAGTTTTAGTTTGGTAGTGATGTAACCAAGCTATTTCACCATTGTTACAGTCCGCAAAAATGACTTTCTGTAGGATATGTTAATTGTATTCTTAGAAGAAACTTGTAGGCTGATGATAAAGGATTGATGTTTCATCACTTCCACCTACATTAGGACTACATGTTGACTATTGTAAGTTATGTTTTATGTGTAAAAATATTGGATATAGTTTTGTTAAAGTTAAAATAGGCTTGGGATTGTTGACGTCGAAATGTAGCAAAGGGATGTAATGTTATGCTGCTTATTTGCATATTGTGTAAAATTGTTATGTATTGTGCTTTATGGGCTGTTGTTAGACTATTATGGCACTAAAATAGGTTGCACATTATATTTGTATGAGAATGTGTATTAGAAAATATGATTTGAGGTGGAAAGGTTGAAAGAATACGCTCGGATTTATATTTGCACGCTTACTGCCCATGTGTTATTTTCTTTTATAAGATTGGGCTGCCAAGATATATCTATTTGCTGCTAACACTAGTTTTATCACTTACTATGTTATAGATAAATATTTGGAGGAAAGTAAGGTTATTTCAAGGTAATAGTGAGCTTGTACAACGAGGTTTGTAAGGCTACTCGATTTCATATTACATTGGCACAAAATCTGGATCCGTCCTTGGCACATAATGGCACTTAACAACTCCGAAATGACTAATAACTATATCCCTACTCTTTCACATGTTTATATGCTCCTATAAACGGTTATCTTCAAATCTACATACGTACTTGGGTACCAAGATACATGAGTTCTTTTTTCCTAAATAAACTTCATGAGTTGTTTCATCCCCTACGCATTTTATTATTTGTGTAACCTACTCTTTTCATTGTGGTATTGTACTGTGTAGTTCTTTAGACATCACATGCTATATCTATGTTCCTATAGCTCTAATATGATGACCATTAAAAGAATCATCTCAAAAATAATTGAAAGATAAAGTAAAGTAAGTTGCTTATTGATGGGTGGTAGCCATAGGGGTAGAAGAATCACCTAGCAGGGGTTGATCCCATTACAGGGGGTAGCCTAGGGGTGAAAGAAAAACTCTAGCATGGGCTGATCCCAATATAGATTTTCAACTGATTAGCTTGTAATTTGTATTACATGTTGTACACAGATTATACAGTAAAGGTAAAATAATAAAAGAAACATAAAGTAGATGATTCCACAATATGACTAAAGGTGGTCTCTTATCCTTACACCTGAGCATAATTTCATTTGAGTTCTTACTTCTTATACAGTATCTCTTGCCTTACATATTCATTACATTATCTCGTACTGACATCATTTACATAGGACCTGTATTTCAGGCCACAGGTACATGTGCTAGTAGATCTCCCTAATAGGAGTACATGATATTCAACTGTTGTTACTAAGCTTTAGGTTGATTCAGGGCTTTGTGTGTCCAGAGCTTATATATTTCAATATTATATAGTTAGTCAAGGAGGGGCCCATCCCAACCCTTATATGATATTGTTCCTTATCTTGAGGCTTTGTAGACAATGTAAACTAAAGTATGGTCATATCTCGTACTTTATATATCGTGGCTCCAGCGGACTAGACATATGCATTTCCTTTTGGCTTGTTATTACTGTCATGACCCAAAGTCCCGTAGGGCGGACCAGCACCCGTTGCCGATAAGGCCCGGGAGAACCAACCAGCAACTATATGGGATTTGTACATATTATAAGGGGTTTCTATGTTTGACATGCCTTTAAGGAGATAAACAGTGATAACATACCAAAAGGAAATACATATGACTAGGTCGTTAGGGCCACGTTATCTAAAGTATGAGACATGACTTCACTATTATTTACATAGTCTACAAAGCCTCTAAATAAAGAAAAACATCTAACAAGGGTCGGGACAGGCCTCGCCTCAACAAACTGTGCAATAAAAACATGTAAGCTCTAGTTATGTACAAAGCCCCAAAGCAACCAAGAGATTGATGATAGTAGCTGAATATCCTGTACTCTTATTGGGGAGATCTACTAGCACCTGTACCTACAGCATGAAATGCAGGTCCCCTGTAAGGAACTTCAGTATGAGATAATATACTGAATATGTAAAGTAGGATATACTATATATAAAGTAAGAACTCAAATAAAACCATGCATCTGTGGAAGATTAGCAACACCCTTAGTTATGTTGTGGAATCATGTACTTTATGTTCTTTATATCACTTTACCTTTACTGTAAAATCTGTACTATAAAATATATGCACAGCTGTAATCATATGACCAACTGATCAGTTGTAACTATATCGACATCGTCCCTATGCCAGGTTCTGCATGAACACTCTCGGGCTACCATCCATAATACTATATCGGGATCGTCCCTACGCTAGGTTCATAACGAACCCCCTCGGGCTACCACCCATCAAAAATTGTATACTATATCTTTCAATTACCTTTGAGATGGTTCTTTTGGTGGCCATAATTTTGGAGCTGTAAGACTATATACGTAACATGTTACATGTGGATAATCACACAGGACAACATGACTATGAAAAGAGTACGTTACATAAATAATAAAATGCATATGAACTGGAATAACTTCTGAACTTTATTTTGTAGCAGGAACTCATGTAACTTGGTGT
>JAOTQJ010014674.1:0-17540 GCA_025642045.1 Solanum sejunctum | reverse complement strand
CTGATCCTAATGAATATCCCCAAGAATTTATTAATCAGATTCAACATACTTTAGATGTTATGCATGTGAGTGGTACAAAAGCTGTCGAGTTAGCGACATATAGGTTGAAGGGTGTGGCTATATTATTTATGAAGCTCGAAAGCAATCCAAAGATATAGATGCTTCTCCAACTACTTGGAAGGAGTTCAATGAGGCTTTTCTTGACCATTACTTTCCATTAGAGATCTGAGAGGCCCGTACAGATCAGTTCTTGAATATCCACCAAGGGAATATGAGCGTGAGGGAGTATAGCCTCCAATTTAATTTCCTGTCCAGGTATGCTCCTAGTGTAGTTATTACTATGGCAGATAGAGTTTATCAATGTGTGGATAGATTAGATACGTATCTGGTTAGAGACTACACCATTGCTTCCTTGAATAAAGAGATGGACATAGTGAGGATACAGGCATTTGCACAGAAACTAGAGGATCAGAGGCAAAGGAGAAGGACATAGAAGTTAGAAAGGGCGCAGGCCAAAAGGGCTAGATCTGTAGGGCATTTTACAGCATCCCAAGGTGAGCTTAGACCTCGATTTTATAATAGACCACCTACACCATCATCCTCCTATTCTGCAACCAGTGCTCCACCACAACTTCAAGGGTCTAGAAGTAATCAGTTTGGTCAACGAGTTGAGGGACAAGGTACACGAACAATAGGATATTCAGCAGGCTAGCCAATGACTCCTAGACAACCTTATAAACAGTATGGAAGAAGTCATCTAGGTATATATCATGTTGGGACAGATGTTTGTTATTGGTGTGATGCGCCAGGGCATATGATAAAAGATTATTTGAGGAGGCGTATGGATGATATAGCACAAGCTACTGGGTCAGCTGTTGAATCATCATCATTAGTTCCTCTATTAGGTAGGGGTTAATAAGCACCTATGGGTCATGGTAGGGGTGTTAGAGCAACAGCTAGCTCTAGCGAGGTCCAGAATCGCACTTATACTCTGGAGAGTCGCCAAATTTGGAAACTTCACCCGATGCGGTCACAGGTACATTGTCCATCTATTCACATAATGTATATGCATTAATTGACCCTGGTTCTACACTATCTTACATTACCTCACTAGTTGCCGGGAAGCTTAAGAGAACCCCCAAATTGTTGAACCAAC
This sequence comes from Solanum sejunctum, assembly GCA_025642045.1. Taxonomy (NCBI): domain Eukaryota; kingdom Viridiplantae; phylum Streptophyta; class Magnoliopsida; order Solanales; family Solanaceae; genus Solanum; species Solanum sejunctum. Next base: position 16,384 of record JAOTQJ010014674.1, on the reverse strand, counting down.
CATTTGAAGTGTCTACACCAACCGGTGAATCTATTATGGCTAGAAGGATTTATTATGACTGTGTAGTAACTGTTTATGACCATGACACATTGGTTGACCTTATTGAGTTCGAAATGGTGGATTTTGATATTATAATGGGTATGGATAGGTTAGCTTCTTGCTATGCACCATAGATTGCCGAACTAAGAAAGTGTACTTCCACTTTCCAAATGAGGTAATTCTTGAATGGGAAGGCAATGTTGGGGTACCAAAGGGGAAGTTTATCTCTTATTTTAAGGCCAGAAAGATGATATCCAAGGGGTATATATGTCATTTAGTTAGAGTGAGCGATATGAAGGCAGAATTACCAACTCTTTAATCAGTTCCAATAGTGAATGAATTTGTTGATGTGTTCCCTGAAGAACACCCAAGCTTACCTCCAGAACGAGAAATAGATTTTGGTATTGACTTACTTCCAGGCACTCAAACCATTTCCATCCCTCCATCTAGAATGACCCTGCCAGAGTTACGTGAATTAAAAGAGTAGTTAAAAGACTTATTGTAGAAGGATTTTATAAGACCTAGTGTGTCCCCTTGGGGTGCCCAGTGTTATTTGTACGCAAAAAGGATAGCACCTTGAGAATGTGTATCGACTATCGACAATTGAATAGGGTGACAATTAAGAATACATACCCCCTCCCTAGGATTGATGATTTATTTGATCAGTTACAAGGTGCCAAATGCTTTTTAAAAATTGATTTGAGATCATGGTATCACCAAGTAAGGGTGAAGGAGGAAGATATACCCAAGACAACTTTTAGAATATGCTATGGTCACTTTGAATTTCTTGTTATGTCATTTGGGCTAACGAATGCACCAGCAGTTTTTATTAATCTGATAAACAGGGCATTTAAGCCATTCTTGGATATATTCATGATAGTATTTATAGATGACATTTTGGTATATTCAAGATCAGAAGAGGATAATGCAAATCACATATGACAGGTGCTACAGATTCTTCGTGATCGACAGTTGTATGCCAAGTTTTTTAAATGTACATTTTGGTTAAAATAAGTGGCCTTCTTGGGTCATATTGTATCAGAGGAGCGAATAAGGGTTGATTCACAAAAGATAGAGGTAGTGAAAGATTGTCCAAGACCAACAACACCCACAGAAGTTCAGAGCTTCCTAAGTTTGGCAGGTTATTACAGGAGGTTTGTTGAAGGTTTCTTTTCTATTTCTTCACCTCTAATAAAGTTGACACATAAGGCAATCAAGTTCTAATGGAATGATGCATGTGAAAGGAACTTTAAGGAGCTAAAATCTAAGCAAACTTCTGCACCTTTGCTAGTACTTCCAGAAGGCATCGAAGGGTCTGCAGTGTATTGTGATGCTTCAGAAGTTGGCTTAGGGTGTTTACTGAGACAACAAGGTAGGGTAATTGCTTATGCATCTGGATAGCTACGAACACATGAGAAAAACTATCCAACACATGATCTTGAGCTAGCAGTGGTTGTTTTTGCTCTCAAAGTATGGCGCCACTATTTGTATGGGTTTCACGTTGACATATATACTGATCATAAGAACCTGCAATATATCTTTAAGCAAAAAGACCAAAATTTAAGATAACAAAGATGGATAGAGCTAATAAAGGATTATGATGTTGATATATTATACTATCCGGAGAAGGCAAATGTGGTAGCCAATGCTCTGAGTTATAAAGCAATCACGAATATTGGTGATCCAGCTATGGTAAGTCAAGGAGTGGCTAAGGATCTATGACAACTAGCTAGTTTAGGAGTCTGCCTTCTTGAAACTCCAAAGGAAGGGTTTTTTGTACATAATACAGCAGGATCTTCAGTGGTAATGGAGGTGAAAGCAAAATAGTTTGAGGACCCTATTTTACGACGACTTAAGGACAAGGTGAGTCAGGGTACGATAAAGGGCTCTGATCTTACATAAAATAGAGTACTTTATTGCTAAAATAGATTATGTGTGCCTGATATTAATGGACTAAGGAAGAGGATAATGGAAGAAGCCCATCATTCCCGATATTCGATCCATCTAGGATCAACTAAGATATACCATGACCTGAAGGGAATGTTTTGGTAGGGAGTCATGAAAAAGGACCTTGCAGAATATGTGGCTTAATGTCCAAATTACCAACAAGTGAAAGTAGAACACCAAAAGCCAGGAGGTTATATGCAGTGTATAGAGCTTCCAACATGGAAGTGAGATATGATCAATATGGATTTTGTTACTGGGTAGCCTCGCTTATTTCAGAAGTTTGACTCCATATGGGTAATAGTTGACAGACTCACAAAGTCAGCACACTTCTTATCTCAAAGAGATAGTCAGGCTAAATGGAGTCAATCTCTATTATATATAATTGATGAGCTTAATTTACTGTGAAATTTTTGAAGTTCTTCCGAAGGAGTTTAGGGACACAAGTAAATTTGAGTACAACATTCCACCCTCAAACAGACGATCAAGCATAACACACTATTCAGACACTTGAAGATATGTTATGAGCTTGTGCATTGGATTTTAAAGGTAGTTGGGTAGACCATTTGCCACTTATTGAATTGGCCTATAATAATAGCTATCACTCAAGTATCAAGATGGTACCTTATGAAGCTTTGCATGAAAGGAAGTGTAGGTCGCCAATTGGATGGTTTGAAGTGGCTGAAACCACCTTGCTTGGTGCAGATCTAGTACAACAAGCCATGGAAAAAGTCAACGTGATACAGCAACGGCTAGAAATAGCCCAAAGTCATCTCAAATTATATGCGGATGCTAGAAGGAGATGACTAGAGTTCTCAGTAGGGGATAGGATATTTTTAAAGGTATCTCTAATGAAAGGGGTTATGAGATTTGGTAAGAAAGGAAAACTGAGCCTACATTACATAGAGCCATATAAAATTATTAAGAAATTCGGGCAGGTTGCATATGAACTAGAGATACCCCAAGAGCTTTCAATGGTTCATCCAGTTTTTCATGTCTTAATGCTTTGAAAATGCATAGGTGACCCATCTCATATCACTCCTATTGAGTATGTACAGGTTATAGAAGATCTCACCTATGAAGAGGTACCAGTTGCTATTCTAGATCGTCAAGTTAAGAAGCTAAGGAATAAAGAAATAGCTTCAGTAAAAGTACTTTGGAGAAACCAGCAAGCAGAAGAAATAACATGGGAGTCCGAGGATGCGATGAAATCAAAATACCCATACTTATTTGAAGCTAAAGAGGAAGTACAACATGTAGAATTGGGACACTAATAGGTATGTGTGATTGAATACTTAATGTGTTGTCAAAAGTTTGTGTAAGTAAAGGTTTAAACTTGATTAAGCTATCTAATTGTTCTAATATTCGAGGACGAATGTTCCTAAGGGGGGAGGAGGTAACACCCCACATCTTACAATACTAATACTATGCAAATGAAACATTATATGGCTTGATCAAATTAGCACTAATTTTTAGAAGTGCTTAAATCTCGTATTAATGGGCTATATGTGCGTCTAACACTTAAGAGGGTCCAGTGCATACATGTTTTATATCGAATTGAGAAGATCACCACCCTAAAAAAGGTGAGAGAATTGAGGTGCTTGTAGGACTTAAGAAGCTATTTGGTGAGTCACCTACTTACTTAGCTTAATTTGTTAGCCAAATGGAGACAAGGCCTGACGTCGGATTTGTCCAAGTCCGATTATATATAAAGTCTGTGTTAAGGATGTAACTTTAGCCCAAGTTTTAGCATCATAAATGGACTATATATTCAGACCAAGGAGGATATTAAAAGAGGCCCAAATAAATCACAATTTCTTTGATAAATTAGGCCCAAACTAATTAAGAAGAAAGCTAAAAAATGGGTAGCAAAGGCCCATCAATTTGGAGCCCCTTAAGGCCCAAGTGAAAGGGACAAGGAGTTGCATCACTAGCTTGGCAATGTAAGGCTAAAAATGCCTTAGTAAAGCATCTAAAGTTCCCTTTTAAAAACCGTTTAAAGAAGCTCCCATAAGTCATTTTCAACTTGACCAATACAGAAAAATCAGATTACTCTCCAAGTTATCTCTCAACTGTTTTTGACTTTGTAAAGCAGCCAAACGAATCCTTTAGGGTTATTAAGGAGGCCCTCAACCTTGAAGGTAAAGGTAAGTGATTATAGTTGAGCATTTAATAAGGTTTTTTCATGAAAAACAAGTAACTATGTTGATTAAGTATATGCTGAAAATTCTAGACAGTATGTGTCCTAAGGATTGTTGTGAATTTTTTTTGTTGTTCAAGAGGCTTTTCTCTTCTTGGTTTGCTGTATTATGAAGTAATACTTATGTATTTAACAAAGGTTGGTTTTATAGTAATATAACCAGGCTGCTTCACCACTTTTACATTCAACAAAAGTGAATCCTTATATGATATCGCAATTGTGTTCTTAGTATGAACTTCCGGGCTGTTGGATGGAAGGCTATTGCCTCACATCCTTAATGACTAATTTCTTACTGTTCTAAGACTGTTTCAAGGATATTTTTATGTATATGTGTTGAGAATAGTTTGGTTAAAGTTGGAATGGGTTTGGAATTGTCGACATCAAAATGGTGCAAAGGGGCGTAACGTTATGCTGTCCATTTGTAGGTTGTATAGAATTGTTATGTGTTGTGCTTTGTGGGCTGTTGTAAGACTGTCATGGCACTAAAATAGGCTGCATATTATGTTTACGTCCGAATGTGTATTAGAAAATATGATTAGGGGTGGAAAGGTTGAAAGAATACACTCGGGTTTATAAATACCCACTTGTTGCCTATGTGTTATTTTTTTATGTGATTGGGCTGCCAAGATGTATATATTGGCTACTAATGCTAGTTTTATCACCTACTATCTTGTATATAAATATTTGGTGGAAGGTAAGGTTATCTTGAGGTAGTAACGAGGTCATACAATGAGGTATGTAAGGCTACTTGATATCGTATTGTTTGGCATGAAACATAGATCTCTCTTTGGCACATAAAAGGCACTTACCAACTCCGACACAACTATTAACTGTGTCTACACTCTTGCACATATTCATACGATGATATTGAGCCCCCTTCTCTTGAGTCTATCTCAATTGTAAGTGAGTTTCTTGATATGTTTCCTAAGGATTTGCCCGGAGTCCCTCCAGATAGGGAGATCGATTTCGGGATTGATGTTCCTCCTGACGTCTAACCTATTTCTATTCCAACATATAGAATGGCCCCTGCAGAGTTGAAATAGTTGAAGAAGTAGTTGAGGGATTTGTTAGAGAAAGGTTTCATAAGGTTGAGTGTCTCTCTATGGGTGCCCCAAACTTGTTTATGTGAAGAAGGATGGTTCTTTGAGAATGTGTATTGACTACAGTTAGTTGAATAAGGTGACTATCATGAATAAGTATCCTCTTCCAAGTATTGATGGTTTGTTTGACCAACTTCAGGGTGCTACTATTTTCTCTAAGGTAGACCTCAGATTAGGCTATCAAAGGTGAGAGAATGTAATATCCCAAAGATGGCTTTACGAACCCGATATGGTCACTTTGAGTTCTTGGTAATGTCTTTTAGGTTGACAAATACACTCATAGCCTTTATAGATTTGATGAATAGAGTATTCAAACAGTATCTAGATATATTTGTGATCGTATTTATTGATGATGTTTTGGTGTATTCTAGAAATGAGGAGGAGCATCCCAATCACCTCAGAATCGCTTTAGACACTCTAAGACAATGAGTTGAATACAAAGTTTTTTTCGTGTGACTTTTGGTTTTAATCCATGGCTTTCTTATATCATGTGATTTTTTGAGATGGAATTCGAGTGGATACTCAAAAGATTGAGGCAATTATGAATTTGCCAAGACCAACCTCACTCACAGAGATAAAGAGTTTTCTGAGATTGGCTTGCTATTATCAGAGATTTATTGAGGGGTTTTCTTCAATATCTGCACCGTTGACCAAATTAACCGAGAAGATGGTCAAGTTCCAATAGTCTAACTAGTGTGAGAAAAGTTTGCAAGAGTTAAAGGCGAGAATAACTACCATACCAGTGTTGATCTTGCTTGATAGAACAGATTGGTTTGTCATGTACTGCGATGCTTGAAGGGTAGGATTGGGATATGTGTTGATATAGAAGGGAAAGGTTGTTGCCTACACTTCTAGACAAATTAAGGTGTATAAGAAGAACTATTCCACCCATGACTTGGAGTTAGCAGCGATAGTGTTTTCTCTCAAGTTATGGCAACATTATTTGTATGGAGCACAAGTTGATGTATTCATTGACTATAAGAGCCTGTAATATGTCTTCACCCAGAAAAAGCTTAACTTGAGGCATAGGAGATGGCTCAAGCTGCTTAAAGACTACGACATGAGCATCCTGTACCATCCAGGCAAGACTTATGTGGTTACTAATTCTCTTAGCAGGTTATCTATGGGAAGTACTGCCCACGTGGGAGGCGAGAAGATAGATTTAACCAAAGAGGTTCATAGACAGGTCCAATTGGGAGTTCAACTAGGTGAGTCAGGCGAAGGAGGAATTCATATGCGAAATAGATTGGCATCATCTCTAGTGGTGGAGGTGAAAGAGAAACAAGATCAAGACCTAGTCTTATCATAGCTAAAAAAGGATGTGCATAAGCAGAAAGTGATGGCTTTTGCCAAAGGGGGAGATGGAATATTGATGTATCAGAGAAGATTGTGTAGTCCAGATGTTGATGGTGTTCGAGAGAGGATCATGGCAGAGGCCCATAGTTCCAAATATTTCATCCACCTAGGGTCTACCATAATGTACTAAAACTAAAGAGAAGCCTACTAGTGGAGTGGAATGAAGAGGGACATTGTGGAATTCGTTTCCAAGTGCTAAATTGCCAACAAGTTAAAGTTGAGCACCACAGGCCATGTGGGTTAGCTCAGAACTTTGGTATTCTAGAGTGGAAATAGGATATGATCACACGGACTTCATCATAGGTTTACTGAGGTCCCACAGACAACATGATTCAATTTGGGTAATAGTTGACAGCATGACCAAGTCAGCCCACTTCTTGGCAGTCAAGACAACTAACACTATGGAGGATTATGCCTGGCTATACATAAGGGAGATTGTGAGATTGCATGAAGTCACTTTATCTATCATCTCAGATAGCGGAGCTCAGTTCACTGCCTAGTTTTTGAGATCTTTTCATAAGGGTTTGGGTACGAAGGTACTCCTTAGCATAACTTTCCACATTTAGACAGATGACCAAGCGGAGCATATGATTCAGACCTTGGAGGATATATTGAAAGCTTGTGCTATTGACTTTAAAGGTGATTGTTATGACCACTTACCTTTGATGGAGTTTGCCTACAACAACAGTTTTCATTCAAGTATCCAGATGGCTCCATATGAAGCACTATATGAGAGAAGGTGTAGGTCACCAATTGGATGGTTCGAGGTAGGTGAAGCGAAGTTGATTGGTCTAGAATTGGTTTACCAAGCAGTGGAGAAGGTGAAAATCATTCGAGAGAGGCTGAGGACTACACATAGTAGATAGAAATCCTACACTGATGTTAGAAGGAGAGACTTAGAGTTTGAGGTCAACGATTGGGTGTATTTAAAGTGTCACCCATGAAGGGTGTGATGAGATTAGAAAAGAAAGGTAAGTTAAGTCCGAGATATATTGGCCCATATCAAATTACAAAGAGAGTGGGCAATATGGCAAATGAGTTAGAGTTATCATCAGAGTTGGAGGTCATCTACCCAGTCTTTCACATTTCCATGCTTAAAAAGTGTTTGGGAGATCCACAATTGATTGTCCCTATTGAGATATTGGAGTAAGAGATAGCCTAAGTTATGAGGATATCCCTGTTGATGTCCTTGATCGTCAGGTTCACAAGTTGAAGAATAAAAAGGTTGCATCAGTTAAAGTGTTATGGAGGAATCAAGAAGAAGCTACTTGGGAGGCAGAAGAGGATATGAAGGCCAAATAACCTCATTTATTCTTTCTTACTGATGATGAAAGAGTTGATAGTAATAATTTTCTTCCAAATCCATAAAAAAATTCCTATTTTCTTTGAGTTTTCCTTTCATTCCTAGTATGATAGAGGTTTTGAGTCCAAGTGAGGATTGATGTGATGCATTGATTGGTCAATTGTTTAACTGCTAAATTTCTTGATTTGTTAATTGTATGAGTGAGTTAAGAGCTGGTTGATTTTAGAGTTTATAGAGAAATTTGTGCCTTGTCCTAAATTTAGTTTCTCTTCATTCAAGGACGAATGATTCTAAGGGGGAGATAATGTAACACCCCTTAATTCCCTTCTATATGATTTAGATGAGTATGTGTAGATGATATTGAGATGATACTGAGAAAATTTGAGAAAAACTGCAGAATCAGACTTACGAGAAGCATTATGAGTCGTAGAGAGATTGAGACTCGTAAAGAGGGGTTCTGTAGGGAATTTTAGTGACTCAAAGTTTTAGGACCCTTCAGCCATGAGACCAGTATATGACTCGTAGACCCTGTTATGACTTGTAGAGAAGGGTACCATGGCCAATTCCAGTGTTCCATATTCCAAGGTCCCTTTAGCCACGAAAGGTCAGTTACGACTCGTATTGCGGATTATGACTTATAACAAAGTGTTTCATAAAAACTCCCAGTGATTCAGGATTTGAGACTTCCATTCTATGAAGAGTAGTCATGACTCATAGTGAGGACTACAATCATAGTCAGGGTTTCATAGACCATTCCGGCTGAGTTAACGAGGGGCATTTTTATCCATTTGGCTCTTTTTAGATTACATCCTATAAGGTTTTGTCTTGTTTAAAACCTTGGAAATAAACCCTAAGTGCATTCATCACCCATTCCACCTTAAGGGTTTTTTTAGAGCAAAAAGGAGAAGAGGAACAAACTAGATTTGATATCTAAGAGCAAAGATTGGTTGAGGATTGATTATTGTGCAATTCCCAGGTATGTAAGGTTTACCAAAGTGTTGAACCTTCTTCTTTCACATGCCCTTTCATTTATGTGAGTCAAAGCTTTAGTATGAGATAATATTTGAGAAATTACTCCAATAACAAATTCTTGTGCCCATTATGTGATTTCATGATAATATATGAGATATTTTATTGCATTACATGATTTTCTACATGAAATTGTGATAGAGCTTTTCACTTGATAGCATGAATATTTAAATTGCATGATTTCATGAGCTCTTGGGCATATTATAGAGTTGATGATAAGTTTGAGTATATGAGCTGAGTAGTTTGGGCATGATTTAGTATGAGAAATGTATTACATTGAGTTACACATGAAACTATGCATGAGCACCCTACATTTCACTACTTGATGAGTAAATTGAGTGAGTTTAAATGGCCGTTTGAGTCTGAGTCAAGTTGATTGTTGCATTAATCACTTGAATTGATGAGTAACTGAGATGAGTTAAGATGAGATGACCCTATGTGGTTGAGTTTGAGCCGACTGATGAGATGATTGATGAGTTACATGATGAGTTGATTGTTGAGTTGAGCCTAGTTTAATCTTGAGAGGAGTACTGAGAATCGAGTTGGGTGATTGAGGATCACCCCAAAACTATATTTTCCAGCATAGGGTGGTCATTTCAACATAATACAGGCGACTTTTGTCCCGCAAGAGGACACTCTCTCAGGATTTGAGGGAGCGAGGTTGAGGTTAATCGCCCTTTTCCGTGGCAAGAGAAGGGCAAGCATGGCAAGGATGTCATTTCATTGTGCATCACCTAATTAAGGTTAGTGGAATGAGAAATGTCAATTAGAGAATCTCCCAATTAACATTAATTTTAGCATGAGATTTCAAACTGAGTCTATTTTACTGAGCCTATTTCAAAAGCATAGTTTTACCATAAAACTTGCATATTGAGTCGCATGAGTTGTTGAGTTAAGTTGAGCGAGTCGAGTTTTATTTTATTGAGCTATTTTATATACCAGTATATTCCATACACTGACATCCATTTGGGCCTGCATTATTTTATGATGCAAATATAAGTGATACATGACTTCAGCCCGCGCATCGTTGAGGTTTAGTTCAATATACTTCCAGAGTTGGTGAGCCCTCCTAACTTTCCGAAGGGGACCTTTTATCATCTAGTTTCACTTAATATTTTGTTTCTTTGAATTGAGGTGTCCATGGCTTGTTATGACACCATTCTAGACTATTGGGTAGATTCTTTATAGATAGTTGAGTAGAGGATTTGACGAGTCTTTTGTATCAAACTTATTTTCATTATAAACTATGATATCGCCTAGTTATGTTTTCTTAAATGATATCTATATATTTAAGTTTATTCTTCTATTATTGAAAATAATGTGATGATGAGGCCAAGTGGTTCACTCAGGGGCTAGCAATAATCTCTGAGTGTTTTTAACGCCAAGGGTACCCTTCCGGGGTGTGACAAACTTGGTATTAGAATGCAGAGTTCAAGAGTCCTAGCGAATCTATGAAGTCTCATCCAGTAGAGTCTTGTTTATGTATATGTTGTATACTACACTTCATAAGTAGGAGGCTATAGGACATTAGGAATTGTTTCACTTCTTGTATTTTGTGGTCATACGATAGAGTTGGAAACTCTATAAATCTCTCTTCTGACTCATGTGTTACATGTTTGCATACCATGTCTTCTAAGAACCTTGTGAACTTGAGAAATGATATTAGCACTGTAGTTTCTTTGCTAGAAATGCCCTTGCAGTTTAGGACAAGGACCATAATACCGACAAAGGAGCCTGAGCCTACTACTCAACCCGTTGTACATGCTCGATGGGTAGGAAAAAAAAGGATGAGAGGGAGGAACTTTAGGGAAAAAAGGATAAGTCAAAAGTACATAAGCATGGAAATGGGAATAGGTCCCTCCTTCTATAGAGACCTTTGCATTATGCATTGCCACTAATGAATACACCCATATCTAATGGCAAATACAATAAGGTGGAACCAACCTTTTAGGGTTCGGAACCCTTCATCCCAAGGAAGTGTGGCTTGAGGTCGTAAAGGAAAGCCATCGTGTGGGAAATGTGGCAGGATGCGCCTGGGAGAATTAGATAGGAAGGGAATGGTTGCTACAAGTGTGGCCAGCTGGGCCATTTTCAGAGAGATTGTCCTATGTGGGGCAATAAGGCCTAAACTTCTACCGTAGCACTGCCAGCGAGGGCAAACCAGAGAGGTTTATTACCAGGGGAAGCGGTGGGACAAACCATCCGGATACAGTAGGGAACTGACAGGACTAAGAGGTTACACTAAAAGTTATAATGGGTATGCTTTGAGTCCTTACTTTTCCTTGCTATGCTTTACTTGATCTAGGTGCAACTTTTTCATTTGTGATGCCATATCTGGTGAGTAGATTTGAGATTCTTCCTGAATATTTGCTCGAGCCATTTTTTGTTTCTACTCCTATTGGTGAGTTCATTGAGATGATATAACTTATAGAGATTATGTGGTATCCATCCATCATAGGGATACTCTTGTTGATTTGATTGAGTTAGCAATGGTTGATTTTGATGTGATCCTTAGTATGGATTGGCTTAGGCCTACTATGCCTCCATTGATTGCCAAACTCAGATTGTCAAATTCTAGTTTCTGAATGAGCCTGTTATAGCGTGGAAAGGAGATTCTGTTACGCCTAAAGGTAAGTTTATTTCTTGCCTCCAGGCCTAAAAACTAATCTCTAAGGGATGTACCTATCACCTCGTGTGAGTCAAGTCTGATGATGTTGAATCCCCTTCTCTTGAGTCTGTCTTAATTATGAGCGAGTTTTCTAATGTATTTCTTGAGGATTTGCCCGAAGTCCCTCCAGATAGGGAGATTGATTTTGAGATTGATATTCTTCTTGACACCCAACCTATTCCTATTCCAGCATATAGAATGGCCCCTACAGATTTGAAATAGTTGAAGGAACAGTTGAGGTACTTGTTAGAGAAAGGTTTCATAAGGTCGAGTGTCTCTCTATGGGGTGCCCCAGACTTGTTTGTGCGAAAAAAGGATGGTTCTCTAAGAATGTGTATTGACTACCATTAACTGAATAAGGTGACTATCAAGAATAAGTATCCCTTTTCGAGGATTGATGATTTGTTTGACCAACTTTAGGGTGCTATTGTTTTCTCTAAGATAGAATTCAGATCAGTTTATCAAAGGTGAAGAATGTAATATCCCAAAGATCACTTTACGAACCTGATATGGTCACTTTGAGTTTTTTGTAATGTCTTTTGGGTTGACAAATGTCCCACAGCCTTTATGGATTTGATGAATAGAATATTCAGACAATGTCTAGATATGTTTATGATCGTGTTTATTGATGATATTTTGGTGTATTGAAGAAATGAGGAGGACCACCTCAATCATCTCAGAATTGCTTTGCAGACACTCCAAGATAATGAGTTGTATGCCAAGTTTTTCAAGTGTGAGTTTTGGCTTAAATCTGTGGCTTTCTTAGGTCATGTGGTTTCTAGAGATGGAATTCAAGTGGATACTCAAAAGGTTGAGGCAGTTAAGATTGTGCCAAGACCAACCTCACCGACAGAGATAAAGAGTTTTCTAGGATTGACTTGCAATTATTGGAGGTTTGTTGAGGGGTTTTCTTCAATATCTGTGCCATTGACCAAATTGACCTAGAAGAATATCAAGTTTCAATGGTCTGACGAGTGTGAGAAAATTTTCCAAGAGTTAAAGGCCAGATTAACTATCAAACCAGTGTTGACCTTGCCTAATGGAATAGATAGATTAGTCATCTATTGTGATGCTTCGAGGGTAGGTTTGGGATGTGTGTTGATGGAAAAGGGAGAGGTTCTTGCCTACTTTTTTGGACAACTTCAGGTGCATGAGAAGAACTATCCCACCCATTACTTGGAGTTTGCAGCGGCGGTGTTTGCTCTCAAGTTATGGTGCCATTATTTGTTTGGAGCACATGTTGATGTATTCACTGACCACAAGAGTCTAGAATATATCTTCACCCAGAAAAAGCTTAACTTGAGGTAGAGAAGATGGCTTGAGCTGCTCAAATACTATGACATGAGTATCTTGTACCATCCAGATATGTTTGTGATCGTGTTTATTGATGATATTCTGTTGTATTCCAGAAATGAGGAGGAGCATTCCAATCATCTTAGAATCGCTTTCCAGACACTCCGAGATAATGACTTGTATGCAAAGTTTTCTAAATGTGAGTTTTGGCTTAAATCTGTGGCTTTCTTAGGTCATGTGCTTTCTGGAACGATCTCTAAAATTGGGAGGTGAATTGATCTCCTCTGTCCGAGATGATGGACAAGGGAACCCCATGCAACCTCATAATCTTTTGGATGTACAACTTGGTATACTCCTCAGTTGTGTTAGTTGTCTTAACTGCTAAGAAGTGAGCAGATTTGGTCATCCTATCCACAATCACCTATATCGAATCATGTTGCTTTCGAAACCTCGGTAGACCAATAATGAAGTCCATGTTGATCATATCCCACTTCCATTTGAGAATCTCAAAGTTTTTTTGTGCCAATCCACATGACCTTTGATGGTCAACTTTAACTTGTTGGCAATTCAAGCACTTAGAGACAAACTCAGCAATATGTCACGGACTTAGAGCTTTGCTAAGACTTCTGTACGACAGTAGTTGATTTGCTCATGATTCTTTTACAATATTGCAAATACTAGTAAGTCTTTAACTCTTGATTGCTAAGGTAATGTTAGATTAAGAAGACAAGAGAGCTTTAGAAAGAAGACTCTTTCGAACATTTAGAAGATTGCTACAATTTTCTAGGATGGTTTGTACAAATGAGTGGCCCTGCTATTTATACTACTACCTAAGGGCCAAAGTGTAATTAATAATTACTTACAAGTTCCTCATTTATTTACACTTTAGTCCCCTCTCTAGAATTTTCCATACTATTCTAGAGAGAACTAAAGACTACAAGATATTTCTATACAATTCTAGAATCTTCCAGGGTCCTCCTTCAAGCTCCACACATGTCTAGAATCTTCCACGTATCTCTAGAGAGTTTCACACATCTCTAGAATCTTACACACATTTCTAGAGAATTCCACACTTCTCTAAAGTCTTCTAAGGAACTTCAAGAGCTATCCACAATGTTCTAGAGTCTTCCAGAAACCTCTCAAAGATTCTAGTTTCTTCTCCTTGACTCTAGATTCTTCCTTATTTTTAAGAATAAGTGGTGGATCATCATACTCTCCCCCACCTGATGTTGTGACATCCTCGGTGTAATGCTATTGTTAGAACTCCCTGTCTCTACCTTCGGACTGCCGCAAGTCGTCGTGCCATCCCCTTGTGGTCTTCTCTGAAGTTTGCTCCCTTTTCGTGCCCGAAGAGTACTGCTGCAATTGGCTGTCCTTTCTCCGTATTAGCTTGCTTTGATGATTTCTCCTCTGATGACTTTTGCTCTTAGCAAGCATAAAACATGGCAATGGCCTTTACCCTGAAACCCCTCCATAAGCCGCAAGGCTGACAGCTGAACTTATCCCCCTAACTTGGGCATTTACACTAAGGGCACCATGCAGGAACCTCCTTGCTTCAAGACCAAGATTTGTTGGAGGTAGGGGTCAATCACCACATGGTACTTCCGAAAAAATTCCCACCCAAGGATGATGTCAAAGAGGTCTATTGGGGCAACATGGAAGTTAGACTTGCCATACCACTCACCCAACGCTATATCGGCTCCGTAAGCAACTCCACACATAGGAGTCATTGGCATATTGACTGTCCTAAGTTGCAAATTACTTGGGTTATATTTCAACCTCAACTTAGTTGTCACAGACTTAGTCATAATGTCAGCTTCTATGCCTGGGTCGACTATGGCATGAGCGGGATACGCATTGATCGTGATGTTCATGTATTATGTACAACACTCCTTCGGCTTCTCTAGTTGCCGCATGATAGCTTCGCATAGCCCAATCACGGCCACCCGGTCCATGTCCAAATTTTCCCCTGATTCGGATGCCTCTTTCTGTGTCTTTTGCTCCTTCCATTAAAGCATATGGAACCAAGGCTCTTCAGTTCGAGGCACTTCTTATAACTATGTGACCCCCCGCATATGTAGAACTTAAGCTCTTTCCTGGGCTGTGCCTTGCCCTCTCCGCTGCTTTATATCCCGGACCTTCTGCTTCCTGGTCATGACTACTATCTAAGTCTTCTCCCTGGTCTTTACCTTGCTTGCCATGTCGAGAGTCTATCAAAGTCTCTGCCTGTATGATGGCCTCATCAATGGTCCTAACTTGTCAGCGTTCTAGCTTCGTCCTGGCTAATTCTGTAGGTCATCCATGAAGTCTAACATAATGTCATCACCCGTAAGGTTGGGGAACTAGAGCATAAGGGTAGTAAACTCCTTCACCTAGGCCCTTATGCTACCCATCTGTCTTAGCTCCCTGAATGTTTGCTTTGCCTCATAGATAACGTTGTTCGGGAAGAAGGCCTTCTTGAACTCACCTTTGAATTGCTCCTATGTATAGATGGTGCATAACCCCTTCCCTACTTCCCACTTTTTTTGTTTCCCCCATAACATGGCCATCTCTGTCAGATACAACATGGCTGTGTTGATCTTCGTATCGTTATTCCTCACCATCTCACACTTAAAGTAATTCTCCAAGTGCCACAAAAATTTCTCCACCTCTTACGCGTCATGAACACCTTTGAAGACAGGTGGCTTGGGAGCCTCAATCTTGGCCTCCCATTCAACGGCTGGTGTCGTAAATCTCCCATCCGCAATAACTTTCTCAAATGCCTTAACTCTCGCTTTCATGGCTTCTAGCATGTCCATGAACCTACCCTCTAGGGGTGGGCAAAAAAATTGCCAAATTGAAAAACCGAACCAAACCAAACTAATTTGGTTTTTCGATGTCGAATTGTCGATTCTTCGGTTCTATTTCTATTCTTTTTTTTTGGAAACTTCGGTCCTATAGTTTGGTTCATGGTGTAAGGGTCTCGAAATCGTGGTGCACCAAAAAACCGAAGTTAAATTATATTAATAATTTAATACTTCTAAATTTTCATATTTAAATGTTAACTCAAGCCCAACCCAATTTTAACCATTAGAAAGAGCTTTAGTCATTATGAAGGAAAATCATTTGAATGGTGTGCTTTTGTCATATCTTGATTATTGTGTTTAGTGGTTGCATGGTTTTAAAGAATCATTTGCAACTCTCATTAGTTAATAAGTCCTCTGGACTTAATAATTTTCTAATTTAACCTATGTATTAAGTAAGTTGTTTTTTAATTTTGTTTGTAGATGGTGATGCTATGAATTTATAATTATCTATAAAGTATATAATATTAAAATATTACAATAATTTATTACATACTTTTAATACAGATTAAATTATCTTTATTTTAATTTTACTTAGCACTGAAAAACCATTTTAGAAACACCGAAATAAACCAAATCGTAGTTGAAAAAACTGAACCAAACCGATCT
>JAOTQJ010014644.1:0-17542 GCA_025642045.1 Solanum sejunctum | reverse complement strand
AATTGCTTGAGTAGTTAAGTTATATGATTAGTCTCCTATCTCAACCAAAAGCAAATACTCAAATTAGAATTTCAAACGTTATGAAATTACAAGAGATATTCAAATCAACTCAAAATAAAAATAAAGAATTACTACAATACAAGATAAATACCATCCAATATAAACAAGGTCATAAGAAACTTAAAGCTACAAGAAGGTGACATTCACATATCTTGAACAGCTCAGATTACTTTGAGTAGTAATTCTCTATTAGTTTTGCTAGTTCGGTGTCAAATTTCTTGTCAAGTACAATCACCTCTTCCCGGTACTTATGTTGCTTTTTTTCATAAACTTTTATGATCATATTCTTCCTCTCTTCCAAAAACACTTCAATTTCTTTGTGTTGAAGTTTGATAAATTTTGCAAATAGACATTTACAAAAGATTATTTGATCAACTCCATTGCCTCAATTGAATTTTGTCTTCCTCAACACTCTTGTCATCATGAATCATTTTGAATTGGTCCTTGAAAAAATATTACTGATACTCCACCTCTTCCTTATTCTTTTCATAATGAATTTTGTATTCAATCTATCGATTTTGTTCTCATCCACTTTCTGATGGCCCATTGCACTCACCATACAAAGAGTCTTCAAGTTTATTAGCTTTTTTTGTTGATTCTTAATGGCTTCATTCTTGAATAACATGAGCTGTTAATTATCCTCTAATATTTGCATCACTAGATAGTAAACATTTTCTTTGTACGAACTCATCTCGAACATCAACCTTGATTTCTTATGTGGGTGCATGCTTATTGAAGTTTTACACATCTATTATTTCATTTAACCATAAAGCTTACACTTATCGAGGATAAAAGTGAAAGGAATTGTGTTCCCACACAACCAATACACTACTGCCGAGATGGTGTGGTGGAACATATGAATGTCAAACATGCTTGAAAGCAACACAAGAGCTGACACAACATGCAACTTCTGATTTCACACCCAAGCCACTTCTCGTTATAATTTTTGTCAAGCTTTGAGTACATGATAATCACCAACAATGGCCAAATTACTTTCCAATATTTGAATTTGATGCCTTGTCATTTTCCAAACATCTCACTTAAAGGTACAACAGAATTTTCCCTCCAAAGCAGCTCCAACTCCAAAAGTTTAAGTGCAATTTCATGATTTATAGGGTTGCACTCATTGGTGTAACACAAAAAAAAGTTGAAGTTGTATCTTAGATTAAACTATAAAAAGAGCTCACTCAAAGTTTTCGGAGAATAGTTGCGTCATAGCGGAACTCCTAGTATACCTCCAGTCGAGGTGCGTGAAGGGATGGCATCAAATTAAAAGATAAGGAAGTAATGTCACTCCCAATGGAGATTGTTATGAAATGGATCTTTAGAAAAATTATAATGATAAGTGGATTGGATGGGAGATCGAGAATTATGAGACATTTCAGCTTTTATGCTGCTTTCTAGGATTTTTGACAATCAAAGTGGCCATGATTCCATCGTGGCATCAGTGCATTGGTTTTCGAGGCCACTGACATGGGATACATGGAGGCTCTACTTCTCAATAAGCGGTTTTCAATGAAAAAAAGCTATAAAGATATATGAGCACATAATCTATTCGTTTTTGTCCTTGTGGAATTATTAACTTTCTTATTACATGACAAAAATAAGAAAACTTCAACAAGCATTCATATGATTGCATATGGGTTGAAAGACTAATCTAAGACTATGTATATGGTTTAGATAGCTAGCTAAGCACATAGTTAAATTGATCATATATTAAATATGAAAGAGTTGAAACTGAAGCAAATAAGTATTCACTGAATAGTGAGATTTCATATATATATATATCTTTGGATAATAACATAAATTATGGTATTAAATTCGAAGAAAGTAATGCAAAAAATTCTTAATCCTTAATATCTTAAAATATAATTATTGTGACTTCCTAAATATAACCCGTAGAAATAAAACAAAATGTCCCAAATCAAGAATTTCATAGATGTTGTTGGAAGGTATAAGGAATAATATCTAATGATGAAGGAAAACAGGTAAAGCATACTAATTTCTCATCTATATATTTAAAGCTAAATAAATGAAAAGTGATGTGACACTTTTCTTTTGGCCAATGATCCAATTTATCATCTTCCCAATAATTTATTTGGAAAACTTTTCACTATATTTCTAGTTATTTATTATTATTACTCTTAATAATAAATAAATGTGTCAATTACTACTTCTTCCGTTCATTTCTATTCTTTGTTTTAAAGATTTAAATGTCCCAAAATCTACTACTCCATTTACTTATTACTCATCATTATAGTCAATTTTAAAATCTATGAAACAATGCCCGAAATGTAATACCCCACAAATTTATTCATAGGATCGGAATTATTTTTATCGTAAGTATATATGCTTGAACCTAGTGATGTCTTACTTGTGCCTATATATTAAGGCTTATTTTATATGTGAAAAGTGTATTGAAAGTGATTTAGGGTCACAAGAGACACCTAGTACTTAGTCAAGTTCAAACCTTCTTAGCAATTAAGTTCATCACATTAGATTATGCAAGGATCAACTTTAAATGACAATAATACTCAACACACAAAGAATTGGACGGCCAATTATCTACCAAATAAAAGATCTTTGAATTATCTTTCAAATATGTTAGGACCCGAATTTTATACGACTTCATTGGAGCTTAAAAATTT
Organism: Solanum sejunctum; assembly: GCA_025642045.1. Lineage (NCBI taxonomy): Eukaryota > Viridiplantae > Streptophyta > Magnoliopsida > Solanales > Solanaceae > Solanum > Solanum sejunctum. Next base: position 14,834 of record JAOTQJ010014644.1, on the reverse strand, counting down.
CGATTTCATAAAGTTTTGGACTAAGATGACGCTCCATGGGCGCCCTCACAATCTATGTTGAAAGTGCAAGGGGGTGGGGTGGGGGGTGGAGGGATTAAATTTTCTTCTTTTTTCTCTGACTTGAAACGACACTTAGTTAGTCAGCTAGAGTATTAAATAGTCGACTATCACTTATTAAGTAAGAATGCAGAATAAAGCCAAGTGTGTAAAAGAGAATTCGACACTAGATGTATTTATATTAGTTCAATTCAATGTGAATCCCAAGTCTAGTCTTTTTGGATTGCAAGGGATATCTCTTTAAGCCTTTTGTAAAGTGATGGTTACAAAAAGTGAAATAAATCTACTCTCAATATTTTTCTTTTTTTTTCTTTTTGATACAGTCCTCTCTATCAATTTTTTTTCTTTTCTTTCTTCTTTTTTTCTCACAGTAAATCTACGAGATTATAATGATTTTAAAGATAAAGAGATCTGAAGAATGTCTTTATTGCAATAGGCTTGCATAAGTCTTAAGATATCCAGATGCCTCCTTTTATATGAAGAGATGACATCCCAAGAGAGTTGATTCTTATATTTAGGCAATGAGGATTCCTTCTTCCAAGGATAAGGTTAAGGCTAAGGAAGGCCAAGTCAGATACCTGTCTAACTGATTTCTAATCAGTTCTGTCCTTCAAGATTGATCTCCTTGATTTGTGTTGCATTGCTTCTTTCCTTCCATGCTTGATTGATTGCTCCTTGATTGATCTTTCTTTCCTTCTATGCTTGATTAATTGCTCCTTGATTGATCTTCCAGATCTACTCGATCTTCTATAATTATTCCATATTGGATCTGATTTATTTAGTTTCCTTTTCTGTATCTTGTTGGATCATCGTGCCTTGTATATTTTCTGCCAGGATTTCGCTTTGCAGAATATGTTTCCTTTTTTATTCTTTCCTGCAATTTGTCATTTATCAAACAATCTTCCCCTTTTTGATGATGACAAATTTAGTATATATATAGTTAACTTCCCTGAGTGAGTGATTGACTTTCAGTTTTGCTTGTTACTCCCCCTGTCTGGTAAAGGGATGCTCCCCCTGACTTCATGCTTAGTCGACTAGCTAACGATAAGTGTGATCATACTATTTCTCCCCCTTTTGATCTCAGCAAAAAGAAAACAATAGAGAAGGAATAGCCAATAATGCAGTAGCATAAAATAGTGCAGTATGTAGTAGAATCAAAATAAGCAGTCTATAGAGTACATAGCAGTTTTTTTTTTTTGAAAAAAAATTACATCACAAAAATAGTTAGCCACGAGGATGGAGGAAGTAGGAGATAGTTTTAACAGTGGCAATCTTTAGATTCTCGAACATATTAGTTAGATTTGTCACCATGGCATTATAGTTGTTATGAATCCTTTGAGCAACTTTGATGGCATCCTTGATGGTTTGAATGAGGTGCAAATGAACTTTTTCCAAATTAGTTCCAATTTCTTCTGTGATATCCTTGACTTTGTTCAATGTTTCTTTGATGACCTCAAGTTTGAAATGATATAACATGATCAGGTCTTGTAAATTCTCCAATGTTGCATCCATGCTTGAGATTTTGACACTCAATTCTTGAACAATCTTTAGATCAGAAAGATTAGGAGGAACAAGATCACGAGTTGTCACCAGCGGGTTCATAAATAAGACTAGAGGAAGGTTAAATTTTAAGAGACCAGGAGTCATTGGAGAGATTGTAGCCCATGCTACTGAACGCTCTATAGTTGTAACACTATTTAAAAATGAGGGGAGGGATATCGGAGAGGCATACATTGTTTGCCTCGAGAATATTAGAAATAAGGATCCCATAAGTTAGACTCTGAGAATCCAGAGTGTAGTCAACTATATGAAGAAGAATACAGAAGGAGAGTTTGATTCTTTTCTTGGAGAGAATGCAGTAAATGGAAAACGTGTCCCAAACAGAGAGGGTGGCTAAAGATCCAACACAGGGAACAAGGGTTGTTTCCACAATATGAGTGAGAACCCTGACTTCAAAGGAGACATCCTTTAGGCCTAAGTTTGAGGGATAGGGACTTGAAGGAGAGGATAGGAGAGCTTTCCTTGCTTTTTCAAAAGAGACATTGAAGTCAGATGGCCGTGAAGTTTTGACTGGGGAAGAGAACCCAGAACAATTGATATCAAAGATCTCATAAAAAATATTAGGGTCAAGAAAATCATTTTCCCTCGATCAAGGATTTTAATTTCACCAGGAACAGAGGAGCAGAGGTTGGCATAAAAGAATCTTACTAATGGTTCATAAAAGATCTTTGGAGGAGATGAGAAATTTTTTCCCATCCTTGAAACATGAAGAATTCCTTGATAGGGCACTGAAACATCAGCATAAGGTCCAAGTTAGAATTCATACATACACGATGGTCTTTGATTTGAGAGATTGAAATAGGAATCACTCGAAGGACTTCAGAAATTTGCCTTTACATCCGATGAACTTTCAACATCAAATTTACATTTCTTCTTAGAATCACTAGGAGAATGAGAGTGGGCAGAGTGTTTGAAGGATGAAGTGGAGAATTAGAAGAGACAGGAGAATAAGAAAAGAAGGAATGTTTGGAGTCTACTGGAATGGGGGATTGGGCTAAGCCCTTTCCCTTGTTCCTAGTGCTCTTATGAGGAGGCATTCTGAGAATTTGGAAGATGAAGGAGGAAGAAGGAGTTTGTGGAAGTTAAATAAAATTAAATGAGGATTTAAAGAGGGGGAATGGAAGTCGAAGAGAAAAGTTGATGGGAACGAAGTGACAAGACGGGAAATGGAAGAGACGCAGACTGACACACATGGAAAGATGCATAAATTAGCCTTCAAAAGCAATAAATACAAGGTAATAATTTAAGGTAAATAAGTCAATTAATGTAGAAACTTAACAAAAACTATATTTAAAAAGATTTTGACACAATATTTATGGAATTTCTTAGATTGCAAAATCTTTCTTCAAATAAAGGTTTAGTAAAAAAATCAGAAAGTTTATTTTACGTATTAATAAAATCAATTTCAACATTTTCATTTAAAATGTGATCTCTAATAAAATGATGCTTGATGTAAACATGCTTAGCTCTAGAATGTTGAAGGGGATTTTTGAAAGACAAATTGCGCTAGAGTTATCACAGAAAATTTTAGCAGGATTAGCAATCACATCATAATCAACCAATTGATGAATAATACAAAGGATTTGAGTGAAACACAAATCGATTGCCATATACTCTACCTCAATGGTGGATACAGATACACAATTTTGTTTCTTACTATTCTAGGAGTTGAAAGATTCTCCAATGAACTGGCAACATCCACTAGTGTTTTTGCGATTAACTTTATCAACTGTGGAATCAGCATCTAAAAAACCATGAAGATCAAGTGCAGATGATTTTTATATCAAGGTCCAAAAGAAGTAGTTCTCACTAGATATTAAATAATTCTTTTTGTTGCAGTTAAATGAGAATGTTTTAGAGCAGCCTAAAATCTAGCACATTTGCAAACACTAAACATAATGTCAGGTCTGGTAGTAGTAAGATAAAGTAGTGATCCAATCATACTTGTATACTTGGATTCATCAATGCTCTTACCATTTTCATCCAAGTCTAAGTTGCATGAAAGGATCATAGGAGTGCTGATGGGCTTTACATTTTAAATTCCAAATCTTTTAATCAACAACTTAGCATACTTACTTTGGCAAATGAAGATTTTATGATCAGATTGAAAAATTTGTAATCCCAAAAAGAATGTCAACTCACTCATACGACTCATTTCGAACTTACTTTGCATGAGATCGTCGAATTCCTTGCATAGATTATCATTAGTACTTCCAAAGATAATGTCATCAACATAAGTTCGAATAATAATATTATCAAAGGAGGATTTTTTTAATGAAAAGAGTTGTTTCAATACTTCCTCTTAAGAATCCATGGTTTAGTAGAAAATTACTTTGACAATCATACTAAACTCTAGGTGCTTGCTTAAAACCTTACAATGCTTTGGACAACTTAAAAACATGGTGAAGGAATATAGGATGTTCAAAGCCGGGGAGTTGTTTAACAAACAATTCTTCTTTTATAAAATCATTTAAAAAAGCACTTTTGACATCCATTTGAAATAGTTTAAAACCTTTGAAAACAACATAAGCTAATAGGATACAAATAGACTCTAACCTGGCAACAGGAGAGAACGTCTTATCATAGTCAACACCCTCCTACTGAGAGTAGCCTTGTGCTACTAGAAGTGCTTTCTTCCTAATTACTTTTCCATCTTTGTTCAACTTGTTTCTGAACACCTATTTAGTTCCAATGATGGAAGTGTATTCAGGTTTATCAACCAGAGTGTAGACTTGATTTTTTCTCAAATTTATCAAGTTCTTCCTTCATATCTTTAACAAATTTCTATCTTTTAATGCTTCTTCAACTTTATTGGGTTCCAGCTGCGAAATCAGAGTTATATTGGTACTCTTCTTGCTTGAGACCCTTGTTCTCATTCCATCACTTGCATTCCCAATGATGAACTTCTTTAGATAGTCATACTCACTCCTCCATTCATTAGGGACTGATTTAGTTACCAGTGGACTTTCTTTTGATATAGTCGACTTGTCTTTCTCTATAGCTTCTTTTGAAGAAATAAATGCAATTTGTGAGATGATAATTTTCTCATCATCAGAGCTACATCTTTTCTTAGAGGGTTGATTAGATTCATCAAATATAATATGAATAGATTCTTTTACAAAGGATGTGCGTTTATTAAATACTCTGTGAGAAGTTTAGAATTAGAATAACCAAGGAAGATACCTTCATCACTGCGGGGATCAAACTTACCTAATTGTCCTTATCGTTGTTGTGAATGAAGCACTTGTAACAAAAGGGATAGAAATATCCAATGTTTGACTTCTTACTATTCCACACTTCATGTGAAGTCTTCTTCAAGATGGGTCTGATGAGACAAATGTTGAGAATGTGACATATTGTGCTTACCGCTTCAGTCCAAAAATGATAAGGGAGAGCATGCTCACAAATCATGATTCTGGCCATGTCCCAAAGAGTTCATTTCTTTCTTTCAATGACTCTATTTTGTTGATAAGTTCATGGAGCTAAAAATTTATGCTCGTAGCCTTCTTCATTGCAAAGGTTTTCAAAGGCTTTGCTTTCAATTTCTCCACCATGATCACTTCTAATGGATGTAATGTAGTATCCCTTTTCTCTCTATACTTTCTTACAAAAGAAGTCAAAATTCTTTAAGGTACCATCTTTGTTAGCTAAAAAATATAACCCATGTGAAACGAGAATAATCATCAACTATAACAAAGGTATACCTTTTACCTCCAATGCTAATTGTTCTAGTAGGACCAAAAAGTACATATGAAGAAGTTTCAGAGGTTTAGTACTAGATACAATATCTTTATTTGCAAAGGAATTTAAGGTTTGCTTACCTAGTTGACATGCATCACAGATGTGATCCTTAGAGTAGTCAATCTTTGGTGGGCCAACAGCAAGATAAAGTCTAGTAAGCTTTTCAATGAGTCTCATGCTAGCATATCCCAACTTCTTATGCTAAATCCATGGATGTTCTGACATTGAGGCCATACATATGTGCTAAGTGGCACCTTTAATGGAATCAAAGATATAAATATTTTTAGCTATGCTTCTGAGGGGAATTTCTTTTCTAGTGTTTTCTTCAATGATGCATCCAGTCTTTTTGAACTTTACTTCTACATCAGAATCACATAGTTGACTGATGTTCAATAGATTAAACTTTAGCCCTTTCATGAGGTAAATGTGTGTGATGTTGCAGGATTCATTGAATGAGATAGTGCCAATCCTAATAACAGTTCCAGCGAAGTTGTTTCCAAAATGAATCTTTCCACCCTTATAATCAACAACAAATTTAAACAATGATTTGTTACCTGTCATATGATTTGAACATGCAATGTCAAGATACCATTTTCCTTTTGATTTAGCACGTTGTTCCTGCACAATACGATTAATTCAAATTTTTAGTTACCCAAACACTTTTGGGTCCTTTTTTGTTAGTACCTTTAACTTTCCAAACCTTGTTAAATGGCTTTGAGTGATGAAATCGACATTTGGAGTAGGTGTGACCAGTTTTTCCATAATAATGATAGGGTATTTTGCCTGACTGATCACAACTAGCATGTTTAAGAAATTCACTTTGAGAGTTAGTCGACTTGAAGGATATGTTTTGATTAGAAAATTTTTGAACATTTTTCAATCAATTTTTTAGATCAAAATTCTCTCTATCCAGTAAATCCCTTTCAACAACACATACTTCAAGCTTGATTTCTAAAGTATTTTTGTCATTTTGAATTGATCTAAGATTCTCAAGGGATTATGTTAAGTCTATAATAGCTCTGTCTAGTAAAGATCTTAATTTAATGCAATTCTTACAAAAATCATTGTTTACCTGGCTAGTTTCACCTATTGCCATAAAGCAGAGATTTGAAGGGTCCTCTTGATCATATTCAGATAGATCTTCATCACTCCAGCTACTAAAAGCTTTGTTTTTAAATTGTCCTTGAGGTTTTCTCCTCTTAGCTTTAGGACATTTGCTTGCAATGTGTCTGAACTTACCACATTCATAGCACCTGCCATCATTTCTGTTATAGTTAGTAATCTATTTGTTGCTTGAATAGTTTTGCTTATCTCTCCTTTAGTTTTTGTTGTGCCTGAATGTTTTCATTACAGATTTTGTAATCAGTGTGATTTTATATTCATTAAAATCTTCTTCATTATCCTGATTTTCATCTGTAGCTTTGAATGCAACATTTTTTCTTGTCATTCTCCTTCCCATTTTTATTCAAGTGTGTTTTCTCAAAAGCAATTAGATCACCTCTAACTTTATCATAAATGAGGTTTTTAAGATCCATGCTTTCAAGATCCACAACTATAACATGCTATTTGAGGGTAGACTTCTGAGGATCTTTCTAATATGCTTAATAGGAGGATATTCTTTACCCGAAACCTTGAGTTCCCAAACGATTTTGCTGAGGCAATTAAATATACTTTCCATTGGTTCACTATCCTTCATTTGGAATAACTCATATTCATAAACTAGTAGACTGACAATTGTTTGCTTGACTTTGTCAATTCCCTCAAAGGTGACTTCTAATTTGTCCCACATTTCCTTAGCAGTTTCACAGCTAGAGATCTTTTCATATTCCTCTCCACTAATAGCATTGTAAAGAACATTCTTTGTCTTGAAGTTTATTTGAATGACTTCTATTTGCTCATTTTTGTAGTTCTTCGAACTAGGTATAACTTCTGCTTGGTTGCCTTTAGTACTTGTTTGTCCTTCAGTTGTTGGTTTGGCCACAAGAATGGGAATGTCACCCAATTTGATAACTCTCTAGACCTTCACACCATAGGATTTAATGAATGTTTCCATTTCTGTCTTCCCACGTGAAAAGTGTCTCCCATTGAAGTAGGGAGGCCTAGTTTGAGAAGTTCCCTCTAGAAATAGAGCTCTAATTATTTGCTACTGGTTTGCCATGATCTTTCCTCACCTATGGTTAGACAGAAAACATAGTGAGACCAGACTCTAATACCAATTGAAAGTGCAAGGGGGGAGGGGGGTGAATTGAATTTTCTTCATTTTCTATGACTTGAACCTACACTCAGTTAGTTAGCTAGAGTATCAAATAGCCGATTATGACTTATTAAGTAAGAATACATAATAAAGTAGAGTGCACAAAAGAAAATTCAACATTAAATATTTTTATACTAGTTCAAATTCAATGTGAATCCTAGGTCTAGTCCCCTTGAGTTGTAAGGGATATCTTTTCAAGCCTTTTTCAAAGTGATGGTTACAAGAAGTGAAGTAAATGTACTCTCAATATTTTTCTTGTTTCTTTTTCTTTTTGATACAGTCATCTCTATCAAAAAAATTTTCTTTGCTCTCTTCCTTTTTTCTCATAGTAAAGCTAAGAGATTACAATGATTTTAAAGATAAAAAGCTTTGAAGAATATCTTGATTGCAGTAGGCTTGTATAAGTCTTGAGATATTCGGATGCCTCCTTTTATATGAAGAAATAGCATCCCAAGAGAGTTGATTCTTGGAATTAGGCAATGAGGATTCCTTCATCTAAGGATAAGGGTAAGGCTAACGAAGGCCAAGTAATATTCTCATCTGACTGATTTCTGATCAGATCTGTCTTTTAAGATTAATCTCCCTGATTTCTGTTGCTTCATTTCTTTCCTTCCATGCTTGATTGATTGCTCCTTGATTGATCTTCCTTTCCTTCCACGCTTGATGGCTAGCTCCTTGATTGATCTTTATTTCCTTCTATGCTTTATTTGTTTCTCCTTGATTGATCTTCTAGATCTGCTCAATTATCTTCTATAATTATTCTTGATTGGATCTAATTTACTTAGTTTCCTTTCTAGCATCCTATTGGATCATCGTGTCTTGTATATTTTCATCCAGTATTTTGTTTGCAGATTGTTTCCTTTTGATGCTTTCCTGCAATTTGTCATTTATCAAAACATATTAGCACTAACACTTGTGAGGTCACATGGCCCATGTGGAGCCCCTTGAAGTAACCCTTGGCCTATGGAGGGTATTGGCCCTTATGAGTGAAGTTTTAAATTAAGGGACACCACACTTTGACCCCTCACAGTCCGTGTGACATTTCACGGACCGTATGGTGGCCTTGGCTTGAAACCCCATAATTTTGGAACCAAGTGTGGTCACATGGACAAGTACACAAATCGTGTGGAGTGATACACCTATGTGGCCTCCTGTATGGCTTTCGAAGTGAAATTTTTCTAAGTATATAATCACCATCTCGTAATTTTATCATGAAACATTTTCTAGGAAGAGGGGTACTGGCAGTGTTACGGCCTATGTGGCCTTCCGTGTAGATGATTTCGTTGAAAATTCAAAGTATAGGATTACCGTTTCGGACCTTCATCAAGTTTAGGTTTTTCTAAGTATTGGTTCATGGACAAGTATATGGTCCATGAGGTGTGTCATGGTCCATATAATCCTCCTTAAAGAGATGATGTTCAATTTTTCAACTCATTTCATTAACGGCATTTTCGCAAATATGATTTATTCTAAGGGTCTTTTGTGACTTCCTATGAAACCTAAAGACTTCCTATTGACCTAACTTCATTCCTATGATTCAAATTCATTCCTATCATTTTAAATTCTCTCAAATCTCTTTCAAAAAAATCTTGTTGCTCTTAAGCTTGGGTATCAAGGAAGGGCTCTTTCTTCACTAAATTTCTTCTTGTATCTTTCCTATTAGCTAAGGTATGTGGATTTGATTCTTGGTCCCTTTCAACCAAGAAGACCCCAAACACCCTTTACTTGAATCTTCATGAATTTTAGCTTAATTTAAATATAGTTTTCAATATTATGATTTATTAAATTCAATTGAAGTATGGACTATGGTTTATTGGTAACTTTAAGTTTATTTAAGCCCTAATATGATAGTTTGCATTGCGATTATGAAGTTATGAATGTGCATGAGATTTTTAAAGATTGATTTGTGCATGGGTTATCTATATTATGCTTTAAATGCAAATTTTTACTTCTGTCTATACTTAAATTTTATAATGTATTATTGATTTGAGTTTGAATCTCTATTACCCTCTTATTCTAATGTCATTCATAGCATTTGCATTCATGAGCATTAGATTTATGAAAGTACAAATAATTAAGCTCACATATGTTTTTATGAAATGATTTTGGTGAGTTAGGCTCATATATTGGTTATGAAAAGAATATGATCACATAAATATCTATTGTTATTGGTTGTTTGAGCATATTGGGTGCCCGCACCATATTGTTTAATTAATGGGCTATTCCTATGCAAGGGTAAAATAATATTGAACAATGATTTGGCTTTTTATCTCATGAATGAATGATTATGAGAAATGTTTGGCTTTTAAGCCTAAATGTGCATTGAAATGATTTGAAAAATGACTATTGCCTCTTTGATAACATGTATATGTATAAGTATTCTTGAAGGATGCTTGGCTTAGCACTGATGAATTGGGAGCGTCAAGGCTATCCTCAAGGGTCCTCTCTCTTTTTTTGATATTTGTACTAGCATAGGAATGGTAGCCATCATCAAAATGATCGGGTCATAAGGGATAGTTATTCGTTTGTTGATATGATATGAAATGATAATGGAAATCCTTCCAATATGATAGGGTTATAGGGAAGGTGACCATCATACCAAAATGTCCAGGTCATAAAGTGTGGTGTAGATAACCTTTGGCAAGTAGTCTTCTTTCACCTGATAGGAGGTTAAAATCGGGCAAATTCTTGTAATAGCACGGATGAGTATGAGATGTTGGTTATAGTACATTACCACTATATATGAGAATTATTGCATTTCATGCAACATGAGTTTCATGCCATACAGTTGTACTACTCTTCTTTGGATATATACTTCTTTCTCTATTATATGCCTTTGTTATTTATCATTTAATGCAGGTTTGATCAGTCATATTTATTGCATACTTACATACTTAGTACATTCAAACATACAAACACATACTTTTACCTTCATGATCTCACCATATAGGGGCCGAGGATTACGTTCATCCACTGTATGACCCCTAGCTTGGATCTTGACTTTTACTTGTTGTGTTGAGTCCTATCTTCCAAGGACAAATAACCTTTCTTCTACCTATGGTGTTTTATTTATATATTTACTTTGAAGGTGAGCCCGAGCTATGTATTGTCCCTCATCCTATCTTATGATTAGAGGCATAGTTAGACATCTTGTAAACTCCTTTATATTCATATGCTAAGTGTTGTATTAGAGATCATGTTTATAGCTTTGGTTACTTAATGGCTATCATCATATGGATTGGTTATGAGCTTTATGATATTTTTATATGTTTGATGAGAAGGATCCTAACCACAAATTGTCCCCATAGAGTAAGTTATACTTATAGCCCTTTAGCATTTATAAGTTTACGTGCTTTGTGAATTCATGTTTCTCCCATTCCCTTCAATATCCCCATAGCGGGAGTCCTATTTTCCCGGCCCATAGAAGTACGTGTTTACTGTTGAATTAGCTTTCGAACTAATGATGTGAGTATGGATACTATAAGGCTTGTTTGGGAACTATCAGGTTCCTATTTGCCATGTATCTCCTAGGCCCTAGGTCCAAGTCGTGACAAGCTTGGTGTTAGAGCACTAGGTTTGTAAATGATCTTCGGAGTCCATCATTCTGCATCTAGTAAAGTCCTATTCATGGGTGTGAAGTGTACCATGCCTATGAGTGGGAGGCTGTAATGATGTTCGAGGAATTGTATCATTTCTTTATATCTTATGTTGTGCTATGGATTGTACGTTTGGTTCCTTGTATTGATGGTGTCATTGCTCTATTATAGAAGATGCCTCGAGAAAGAGATCCCCTACCAAGACTGCCCCGACTAATGATGGTCAAACACCGGCCAATGGAAGTGCCTATCTCTAATGGTGAATTCTATATGATCTTTGCTATGCTTGCCCAAGTGGTAACTTCTCAAACTAGGCAGGCTAATCCTCCTAGGAATCCCACCCTTGCTTCTAGAGTCAGAGATTTCACTCGGATGAATCCTCTAGAGTTCTATGGGTCAAAGGTTGATAAGGATGCTCAAGAGTTTATTGATTAGCTCCCTAAGGTGTTTACTGTTATGGGTGTCACTTTCGAGGAGAAAGTTGGGTTGGCTGCCTCTTAGTTGAAAGATGTTGCCCAAGTGTGGTACACCTAATGGTCTATCATGACCCAAGCCTAGGGCCTAGACATGATCGGCGAATGGGGAACCCAAACCCCCCCCCCCCCAAAAAAAACCTCATAGCATATCATTACACATCGTTGGTCGTGGAAACAATTAAATGACATTTGAAGAATGGAAATAAGGGCAAAAAGGGGCTAAGGGAGAACTTGTCATAACATAGAGTCAAGAGATAATAGAATCAACTCGTAGCCTAAATACATAGCTTTGTCCAACAACACCTCTACGACATAGATAATGGTGGGGGACAAGACATACAACCAGGCTCACCCTTATAGTAATAAGTATATGATAAAGTAAAGGGAATCTTAATGCATAATGTGACAGAATAGTCCTTGTCCCCGAAGTGGAGGACTCACCAAAGGCTAACTTGAATAATCCATATAGCCACAAGAAGAATCAATAAGAGCTCCGGTTACATGGTGATATCATGTAGGTAAAAGTATAAGTTAGTACGTTTGAATGTACTAAGTATGTGGGATGCAATGCAACAATAGATAGGCATCATAATCCAAAATGCATTACAACAGGCAATAGGCATAATATAGCAATATGACATTTATGATCAATGCATAAGTAAAACATGCTTAAGTAAATCATGCTCATATAGAATATCATATGTTAAGAGGAGACCAAACTAGATTGCCAAGGTATAAACCCCTTGGGGTTGGTGATGATAGCAACCATCACCCTAGTGTGTGAGGTACAAACCCCTTATCAAGGTTAGTGTTGATAGCATCCATCAACCTAGTGTGTGAGGTACAAATCCCTCTTAAGGTTAGTGATGATCACATCCATCACCCTAGTGATTGAGATATCAACCCCTCAACTAGGTTGGTGATGAACGGACATATTACACTAGTGGTTGAGTCTTTGATCCCTCAACTAGGCCGCCGAAATGGACTACCACAACACTTTAGATAGTATTCATCATGTACATAAGCTGTTTTCATCATTATATAGTCAATCATATCATATCTCATTCTTTAGACCTTCATTTCCTCAAGAAACCATAACTGGATATTTTATCAAACATCTTGAGTGTGTGTAATGGGGGACCATGCAATTTAGAGATGAAATCTTGCAAGAAATCTGTATTAAAATCATCAATACACACCTTGCAACACCCCCAAGACATTTACATAAGAACCCCTCATCAAATCCCACATTATATCCAACATTTGGAGCTCAAAACATGCTAAAACAACCATACTTTCATGAACTAAAATCACTATGAAGTAAATTTCTCAATATACAAGACTCACATGTAAATCAACCTTAAATCATTCAATATTAGTAAAACGGAGGCTTAGGCACCATGTGTGAAAGGACCCAATGGTTCAATACCACATACCTTAGCTTTAGAGAGGTTCTTAAATAAGGCTTTAATGGAGACTTGAAGCTTGAATGAGGTCCTTGATGAAATCCTTAAGATTGGTCTTGAGTTTGGGGCTTGAATTTATGGTGAAATTTGAGTCTAAGTGTTTGAGAGGATATTGGCGAATGTTGAGGATGATATGAGGGTGAAATAAGGCTAAGTATAGGTAAAAACACGTATGGGAACCCTTGGGTCCAAGACTTGAAAGTCTTCGACCGAAATCAGAAAAACAAGGCCAAAATATCACTGGTCCGTGTCGCCTCCACTATAAATCTGCATTTTCTGTACGAATGAGGTTTACAGAAATGAGCATAAATCCTTCATCCAAACACAGAATAAGGTGAAAGAAAGTGCATTGGAAAGATAATCCAAAGGTCTTTAGACTGGTAGGTCGCGTGCTATCAATTCTTCGTATGCTAAGAGATATGTCTCTTCAAATTTGACCCTTCTAAATAGCATCTATTGTGGTTTTCGAATTTTGATACGGTTGCTCTAAAATTTGGGTTAGACCCATCTACCACTCAATTTGACCCCCTAAATAAGAATATGAAGTTAGATTTTCAAAATAATGAACAGAATTTTAGATATATAAAAATTACTAGTCCGGACACTTCCAAGGTATATTTTGGGGTCGTTACAATGTCTCCCCTTGGTAACATTCATCCCCAAATGTAAAAAGGGATGTATAAGAGAAGAATAATTATAAGGAGATCAACCCCAAGAAGAATTCAACAATACACTTTAAAACACCATTTTCAAGGTGTAAAATCATCATGAACTTACCAACTTAAATATGAATGCATAAGAATGACATAGGGACTGAAACATAGGACTTGGAATCATACAAAGGACTTGGCATATCATTATAAACTTGAATAGAGTGTAAGAGATATGGATATCACTTCTCCATGCCCACACCGACTTCTAGAGAGATACAAATGAATAGATGACTCTCCTAAAGGGCCATGAAGAGCACTACACCATTATCAATCAACTTCTCCACTCATCTATCCAACACCCCCACTGGAACCTTCTCTTAAGAGAACCTCCCTATACACTCTATAAGGACTCATAAACCATAAACTTGATTCCCTCCTTGCTAAAACAGACCTTACTCCTAATGGGTAAAACTTTCGGATTGACCCAACAAGGCAATTTCTCACACTTTAAACCATCCAACTGGGGACATACAATGCCTTTTGTAAGGGCTCACGAACCTTAACCAAATTGCCAACCTTAAACTCATCTAACCCACTTGGTACCATGGACCACTATCTCCTCCTTGGGAGATAACCTCCACTCTACCATTCTTTTCCATACAAAGCGTCCAACACTAATAAGGCGGAAATCAAGGCCTTGCCTAATCTAGTCCTCTCAACCCAAGAAGATTTGGAACCATCAAGAACACTATACTACCATTCTCAACTTCCTTCAAACTAACTCCCTATCTAGCCGACCGATAAACTCTACTAGGCATCTCCTTACCCCCATTATCCACATATACTAGGCTACCTAGAGCAGCACCCATAACACTAACCTTACCGGAAAAACCAACAGATGCTCATACCATAATCCCTAAGGAGTTCTAACAATATTCTTTTATCCTCAAGTCACACCAATCATATTTAGCAACCAATCTCCCAAATGATTCACAAGCTCTAAATAAATCAATACCTCATCACTAGAACCC